>CP045891.1:31036544-31049634 GCA_013387185.1 Caligus rogercresseyi
TTTGTCATCGTTGACATTAAACGGATCCTCATTTATCTGATCAAAAGAATAAGAGTTGTCTTAAAAAACATTTATGGGTGAGTTTTGCAAAACTATCATGATAGCAGTCTTAGATATGATTTTTTAGTTTGCAAGCAATTATTACTATTTATATCGATCATTTCATGAGCAATGACGTAATTAACGACATTTTTTTCGTGGACCAATCTTATTATGACTATGATGTTTCAGTCAGCATCAAAAATACTTTATACATATTTCCATGTACATTTAAAAAAATATGTTCATATAATTATTATAACGATAAGTAAAATATTTTACTTGTACAGCTTTTAATTTGTATCAAGACCTAAAATAATTTAAGACTTATATATAAATTTTTAACAAATATAGACTCAAGAGTTCACAAAATGACATAAATTAATCATTTGAAGAATGGATATTGAGATTTATTTGTTTATAATGAGGTATACACATATTAAACACATCATACCCAGTAATACAAATCATTCACTGCCCTAATTCCCAATGCCACAATATAAATCATTGAGGATCAAATTCACAGCCAATGAAAACTAAGGTCTCAAGATCTACAGCTAAGTCACATAGGGGCTTCTAACCAAGTGCTTATGCTTTTTCGGCTTCTATATGACATATTTGGGTCAGACATCTATATCAAAAGGAACATCGGGTTCCCAATTATGGCTGATTGGGGCTCTCAATTATGCATCGCTTGATCCTTGAACTCCAAATGTCACATTAAAATAATATTTTGGTTGTATACCAACCCCTAATGGGCCCTATTATCTGAAGTCCCTTGTTACGTTTCTTGCTGTGACATAAATATTATTATTATCATTTCATAACCCACAGTCTTTTTTTCCTTCCCCAAATCTTATGGATCAGTCTTTTGGCCAATCAAGCACATTAATACATAATGGATATATAAAGACCACTTGATGTATGTTTTTCCATAGTCAAAACATCATAATCCAAAGGGCTTCTACCTACGTAGGTATTGATACCTAAAAAAACCCTCTTCTCTCTCTAACAAAGAGCTCTCTTTGCAGATCATAGCAGATGATGATGCACTTATTCACTTCTCCTCTGTGGATCATTGGAACGTTGTTAGGAAAAGGTATTTTTATCATAAGCTAATCAACAAATAGATCACTTCAAACTCCAATTCATGGTGGGTAAATTATATATGTATGTGAATGAGTATAATCAAAGTCCTGAGAGAAAGTTTCAGGATATATATATATATAAGACGATAGACATCTAACAAAAGAGGGAATGATGATTACTTATATGAAAATCATGAGATATTAGATTGTATCTACACACATATTTGTATACACTGAGTCGTTAATATAAAAAAACAGTTCTCATTATTTCTTTTGAACTCTATAATAATGATTGCTAATTGATATATAATGCATCTTCAATACTTAAGGTTTAATCGTCGTTCGTTAATATAAAAGCTGTGACTATGGATTGCTATTCAGTCGATCGGGGAAGGAGTATTATTGTGAGGTCAATACTTATCATTCGGCTTCTATGAGGCCTGCAACTTCTGTAAGTTTTGAGTTGGACTCCTGTCATTTTTAATATATATGCGAAACTTTAGCTTCGTTGGACGTCCTGTGTAAAGTCGCCCACTCAAGAATCTTGATTTCTCAAAAATAATGCTACACTCCTTTTGTAGATTTTCCCCTTCAATTAAGAAAATCTATCAATATTGCTTCAACCAGTTAATTTAGGTAAAATATACCGATTGCACACAGTTTGCTAAAAACTACCGATGATACCCACAGTATATTTTTCTATCGAATCCCAACTTTGGTTAATATTTATTATTGTTTGTAATAGATATAGGTACACCATACAAAATATACCCTCTAAAGTAAAAAATCTGTGCAACTACTGCTATAAGGAACTCCTATTTACAATCAAACTATTTATAAAATACATTTATTGTACAACAAATACAACAGCTGTAAAGCCTCAATATTGGTATATATTGTAATGAGTTTTCTAAATTATATAATCAACTGTGTGATTAAAAACCACTATTTTTTGTGTCTGTCTTCGTATGTCGTGACGGTAATCAATATAATTATCTCCTAAGAGTTCTTTTACTACTCATTATTAATAATAATGTCAAAAAAGTCAATTAAAAAAATGATAAATAAAGAAGAGATAGATATTTATCTCCTGGCTTCATATAGATGGATGTGAATACAATGACACCGTACATACTAAATTACAGCATTTATATTTTACAAATTGCTAGACATTCTCAATTTGCTCAATGGGGTGTTGTGCGGTTGGCTGAATGGAATACATTAAAAAATTGCAGAGCCGACCTTTAATATAACTGGATGTGCGATGGATTAAATACATTAAGGGGAAAAAACAATGTTGGGATAATCAACTGTTGGAAGCCATCTTACATCCCCTTATATTATGAATTATATATTATTACAGTCGAAGAGACAACGAAGGAGTTACTATTATATCTTGAGTACCAAAGTCTACATACCAATTCATAAGGAATAGAAAAAGAGAGAAATGACAAAAATAATACTCCGTGAGGTAGTTTTAAAGGATACCTTTTTATCTAGTGAAATTTAGCATTGCAGGATTTTCTTTTTTCTATTCCCAAAATAAACAAATAAATATTTCATTTAGAAGGGCAGCCATTTTAGTTATTAAATATATTTTAAAGTAGAACTAGAGGCATATATACACTAAGAGAGTGCAAAACCTCCGCCGTCACGGGGTCCTTATGAGCCTTCCGAGGCGGATTTTTCACGACTGGGGCGGCGTAGAGGGACGGGGGAGGGTTCCCCTCGACGGAAATTCCGAGAGGAAGACGCTCCCGGCACCGATTTCACAGCACAGCGACATCTATTGGCATAGTAGGCTAACTTGAAATATTTATTAGTATTTAGCTCATTTTGCATCTTAAAGAAGCACTCAGAGATGCCAAAATTTAATCACTTGTTCCTTTTGGCATTTCCAACAACTCCACAAAGTTTCATCCGAATCCGTTCCGTACTTTTTGAGTTATCCTGCTGACAAACCAAACAAACAAACCAACAAACCAACGCCAGTGAAAACAATACCTCCTTCGGCGGAGGTAATTATTCTTTCTTCTTTGTTGAGTATCTGTTAACTATATTGGTCGATGGTTAACACTGTTTATATAATCATTTATTATATCTATATATGCTTACTATAATAGAGTCTTGTTATGTAAACGTTACTATGAACCAATGATTTTTTGTAATTGTTACAAAAAATCCAAATCAGTCGAGCCAAATGTATTTATAAACACATGTTTAGTACGAAAGTAAAACAACTATCTATAAAGCATTCATTAAAAAAATTCTTGCTTGGGCACAGTAGGCTTATACTAACAACGGATTTAACTCAAAAAATATATGTAGGCAAGTAAGTATTAGTTTATATATTGGCTTGTCTATGTATTCAATCTTTTTTTTTGACGATGCACAATATTTGAGTGGACAAGTCTCTTTTTTGTTTCAAATCTTTTTTGTTTTGTGAGACATTAACCTCAAGCATTGGAAAAAGAAAACTTTGATCAAATATATTTATAATCATTTCATCAAATATAACATGAATTCTCTCTTACAACAAGTTTTCAAACAATTAATGAATATTTCTTCAATTAAAAATGAACTCTTTGCTCCTTCTCGATAAAATATGGGTTTCTTTTATTAAGAAATATATTAGACTGTGGTGACATAGCTTTTATTTACATTGAAATTGCCCGCTCCGATGCGAGTTTTTGTCTACTATGATACCCATTAATGTATACGTTAAGGGCAATATTAAAATTCGGGTATTTAGCAAAATGCCCGCTCTAAGGGGCAATACAGAAAAATATGAATGAGTCATAAAAGTCTTTTTTGACTTTATTCTTGACTTTTACATACATTAGAAACACTGTATCTTCTAACTTCAAAACTAATAACTCATCAAGGAGAAATGTAACATATTGGGGAGTTATTTTTTCGAAATAACTATTTCTTTATAAGCTTTTTAAAAGTAGTTTTACATTAATAACTTTAACATTATCTATTATAAAGTATAAGTCTATATCAGACGACATAAAATATCAACTTATTAATCAAAGCATTCAAAATGACAGTTTTTTCACCATATTATCCATAATTTTACATAAATATATTTTACGGGCAATATAATAATCGGTCATTTTACACATTGACCGATTTTTTATATTGCCCTTGACATATGGGTATCATGAGACAAAGTTATTAGATATCCAACGTATAAGTCCGACAAAAGTTGAGTCTTTGGCAAGGAAATGCATTCACTGAAGTAAGGAGTTCATTCATATTACAAGTGGAAGCTACTATCTGTGCCAGTGATGTACAACCTAAGCGTCAAAGTAATAGCAAAAAACATACTTTCCAGCTGGTTGAATGTTTCGTTTCAGTGAGTATTCAGTTATTATATGTGCCGGTGGTCCAGATAAGGTCTGCAGTTAGAAACCAGCTCTAAGTAGTCAAAATGACAGTAGTAATTAAATAATATTCTTTATTAATTATTTTTCTTCTTGTACTTCCTTCTCATAAATACATATCTTTACTTTTTTTGAAAGACTTATGAAACTAGAGGACTCAGAGAGTGCAAACCTCCGCCGATCCCCACCAAATGAGTCACTTGGTCTTTTTGTCATTTCCAACCCTCTACGCACTGTCCCTTTAACTCTATATACTGCTCCTTTATTGTTTACACTCTAGAGGTACATGGAAAGAAAAAGAAACTGACGTCATCAAAGAGGAGAGCACAGCACAGCGACATCTATTGGCAGAGTAGGCTAACTTGAAATATTTATTAGTATTTAGCTCATTTTGCATCTTAAAGAAGCACTCAGAGATGCCAAAATTTAATCACTTGTTCCTTTTGGCATTTCCACAACTCCACAAAGTTTCATCCGAATCCGTTCCGCACTTTTTGAGTTATTCTGCTGACAAACAAACCACCAACCAACAAACCAACAACAAAAAACCACCAACCAACGCCAGTGAAAACAATACCTCCTTCGGCGGAGGTAATAAACATAAAATGAGCACTCTATGAGTCCTTTAAATAACTTTTCTCCCATCAATGCAATGAGCCATGGCAGTAGTACAGCCCCTACAAAATTCTTAAGTCGTTGCGTGGGTTCCTCAAGAAAGAAAAACGTGCTTCAGGGGGTCATTATTATTATTATTTGAATGGTTTTGATTGCTATTTTAGGAGACTCTCAGAAAAAGAGATTTTGCATTGCCCCTTCAATGCTATATTTTATAACTTTGAGTGATGACTCAACATAAAAAGCAGTTTAAAAGTATATAAAAGCTTGAATAATATATTTGCCGTTTTCAAAACCATTTTTGATAATTGTTGAGGCTTGGAAATCTTTGTTACTCTAGAATGATTCATTATCTTAGGCAATCATCTCCTAAAGGTTGAAAGGTCAGTTTGGAGCAGTGTAAAGAAAAGACAATTAGAATGACACTTGGAAAATTCACTAGTTGGTTAATTATGTACATACAAAAAGTAAGATATTTCAAATAACTAAAAGCAAATTTGTTTTAACAACATACATAACAATTATAGTTGAAATTGTTGCTCTGAGGAGGAACATATTAAATAATTATAATATAGTATCAAATATTTAACATTTCTTACATTAAAATCATCTTACAATAACTTAAACAGCTATTAAATTTTTAAAATGCTCATTATAAATGTGAAAATAAAACTTATAAATATGTTCAAGGCGAAAAAGTATGATATTCTCTTGAAACATACTGAATAGTTTATAATCCTAGAGGCTTGGGAAATATTTAATGATTCTTCTGGCAAACGTCCACGTTCCTTTTTCTTCCAGCAAGGGGATTTTCAAAGATAAAGCTGCATATCTTACCGCTGCTGAACACAAAAATATGTTCCTCAACTCGAAGGGTTCGCTGGAGGTCAGCTTTTGACAGGGTCTTTGAGCTTATAATGTTAAAGGTACCTTAGACTCATTTGACTTGTTGACCTTTCCAAGGGCGAAGAGAACAATGCCTTTCCCAACATTCGAGGATTCCCAAAGGAGATTAGTTGAGTTTAGTAAAACCAAATCCTTGAGAATTTTCATCACATGGCATTCAACAAATCCATAAAGTGTTGAGTTGAATAAAACCCCCAATCTTACATGTAAAAAACCAAAGATCATCCGAAATCATCAAATGAGAAGTGAATTCTATATTTTAAATTTTCTTCCAGACTTCTATATACTTCTCACTGTTAAGCTTTTGACAAACGAACGTCATCTTAATTTATGCTTTAACATCATCTATAAAAGCTTCCATGTCTTCCGGATGCCAATATGGTGTTTTTAATTATTATATTACAATAGAAAACAAACATGAAGGAGTCACTGAGATTAAGACATCAAACGAATTCTATGAGTAATATCTTGATTGTTTAAGTTGTCCTACCATTTTGTGGTATGACAGCTATGGACTTCTATGGTCGATTGATCTCCCCTCTCAATCCCTGTTGTTATAAACAATTATTGTATCACAATGGCTACACCGAGACCTACAATTCAGTAATATAAAATTAGTAAATGTTAAAAAGTATGAATTGGCAAATTAATATAACTACTTTTCGATCCGCTCGTTGAAGTCACTTATGCATTCTTTCTCTTCCTCCTTGCTCAATATTTTTTCTCTTTTTATATAACAATAAAACCAACACGTATGGCCATCCCATTTTGCATTTAGAAGAGGAAAACTCCCCCCCTATTCAACGCGTCCCTTGACTGACTTTTAGTCAAGAGCCAATCAGACCAAAGCGAATTTTTGTCTTCTTTCTTGAGCATCATTTACTTTCTTATTGACGTTTAGAATGCTAACGCCGAAGGGCGGACGCTGGTTTGTGACTACCTGGCTTCTTATGATTTGAGAGAAAGAGAGAGAGAGAGAGTTAGCTCCTTTTCTGTTTTCTTTCTTTCTCTTCTTCTTTCTTTGGCGTTGATATTAAACGCATAAGTTATCAACTTCAAAAATGACTCGCCTCTGAGTATGTTTCAAGATTGACGGTCTATTTAAAATATTCATTGAATGACGTATGTTATTACCGTATTCAAGTAGACTATGATTCTATGTGAATTGCTTTTGTATTCAAGATATGCAGAGATTCAAAGTCTTCATTGATACAAAAAACATAACTAAAACTGAGAAAATAAATATGGAGCGAATGAAAACATATTAATTTTATGCGCATTCTTTTCATTTTTGAAATATATTGAAGCAATTTTATATAAAAGGGCTTCTTTTAAATATATAAAATGATAATATATAATATATAATATGATAAGCATATATTATTTGAAATGATTGTTTCATTGGTTACTTTATCCTACGAATCAACTTCTATTCCTAACAATGTCAGCGCACCGACCTATAAAATAACTCAACATGAAGCAAGTACACTATATATAGATAATTCATGATGAAATATATCTACTAAAAGCTACTCTTATATAAACATCTAATGGCTACATCTTATATGTGATGTATTTTCTTAAATGACGCTTTACAGAAAAAAGGAGAAAAAAAGAAAAACGGCTTTTTTCTATTTCTAGCTATTTTTTACTTTATAAGAAATAAATAAGATATTATTCCTCAAAATTTGACCTCTTATCAACACTGACAAAAGATCACAACACCGAACTATAAAAAAGCTTATATTTTCATATTAACCCTTTGAATATGACAAAGGCTTCAGAAATGCGCATTAGCCCCTAAAGTTGTGAAGTATTGTATTTAGCCGTATATAATGAGCATTACTGCTGTTGGTCACTGTGCATATCAAACGTTCTTATCAAACATCTTCATACTGTTATCCAAAGAAAAAATATCTTCTTGCTCCTCCTCACTTTTTTCTTCATATTTTTTTGTGTAGAAATGCTCAAGCTAAGGATACCAACCATTGGCTAGATATATTTTTACGGGATTTTTTAAGGATGATAAATGTCCGAGAGCGCATTTTCCAGGAATTAGCGAAACTTGAAATCTAAAAAATGTATAGCATCTCTCATAGAAAGCAAACGCTTGTTTTTCGTATTTTGTAAAAATTGCCCATGCTTCATTTAAAAAAATCATCACATATGCTCTGTTTCATAAAAAGGTTTAAAACCTTAAAACGACGTCATGGATATTACTTTGTCAATTCTCATTTTTTATACTCCTTAAAACTTCGTAATTAGACTTTGACCTCTCAAGCCATATTTTTTTTCTCTTCTTCATTGTTTTCTTCAAATTAAAAAATATATTTGTCGAAACAGCTATATAAATGGCTACCATCAGTTCCTGAGTAAAGTACTTCTCTTCCCTTCTTTTATTGAGGTTATGGTTTATAGAGTTACTATATAGATCATTAGTCATTGCTTTCATCGCTTTAGTTTCTAACTTTTTTGCATTCAATTTTGTTATTATATATATATAAACTTATTTTCTTGTCAATTTATACTAATTATTAGACATTTTGATATTGTTATGAAGGAAATATCTATTATACATATATATTAAAAATAATATAAAGGGATTAAATTTCTTATGCCATAAATCCCAAATATCCATTATTCATTTGATGTTTTTTATATAATATTAATAGAAAAGTCTACTCAGTATTTCATAATTACCTCCGCCGAGGAGGTATTGTTTTCACTGGCGTTGGTTTTGTTGTTTTGTTGGTTTGTTGTCAGCAGGATAACTCAAAAAGTACGGAAAGGATTCGGATGAAACTTTGTGGAGTTGTTGGAAATGCCAAAAGGAACAAGTGATTAAATTTTGGCATCTCTGAGTGCAGAATTACGATCCAAATGAGCTAAATACTAATAAATATTTCAAGTTAGCCTACTCTGCCAATAGATGTCGCTGTGCTGTGAAATCGGGTGCCGGGAGCGTCTTCCTCTCGGAATTTCCGTCGAGGGGAACCCTCCCCTGTCCCTCTACCCGCCCCAGTCGTGAAAATCCGCCTCGGAAGGCTCATAAGGACCCCGTGACGGCGGAGGTTTGCACTCTCTGAGTGTATATATGCCTCTAGTTTCTCTTTATAATAATCATTTTCAAGTCACAAAGAAGCAGCTTTCCTCTATGTTTTTTATGAATAGTAAAGTAAGTGATTACTATAATTAATATATTCCGATAAATTGAACTTTCATAATGAGAGTATTATTTTTTATGTCTCCCTCTCCTCTCTTGTTCATCCTCCGAGAGGGGCATTGTATTCCTTACACTTATTGCTTGACTAACTGAGGATTAAATCCTCTCTCAATAACAGTTACTTGATACCTACCAGTATTGTGTATACATACTTTTTATCTATATACATACAATGCCGATGAAGAGATCAATAAGAAAAACAGGATGAGAAGAAAATTATGTCCATAATACATTGTTTACTTTCTTGGATATTACAAATTGAGTAGGAAGAAGCTTAGGAGAAGAAATTGATTTTCTTTTTTTTATTACTTGCACTATATTGCTTTACCCTAGTAAAGATACACAAATAATGTGTATAGAAGCTTCAATACAGAGCTTTGAAAGTTTATACAACAAGATTGACCCAATAAGTTAAACCATTACCATTTTCAGCTTTTTTACCTCCGCCGAAGGAGGTATTGTTTTCACTGGCGTTGGTTTGTTTGTTTGTTTGTTTGTTGTTTGTTTGTCAGCAGGATAACTCAAAAAGTACGGAACGGATTCGGATGAAACTTGGTGGAGTTGTTGGAAATGCCAAAAGTAACAAGTGATTAAATTTTGGCATCTCTGAGTGCAGAATTAAGATGCAAAACGAGCTAAAACTATAAATATTTTCAGTTAGCCTACTCTGCCATAGATGTCGCTGTGCTGTAAAATCGGATGCCGGGAGCGTCTTCCTCTCGGAATTTCCGTCGAGGGGAACCCTCCCCCGTCCCTCTACCGCCGCCCCAGTCGTGAAAAATCCGCCTCGGAAGGTTCATAAGGACCCCTTGACGGCGGAGGTTTGCACTCTCTGAGTGTATATATGCCTCTAGTTAAAGTTGAAATATTGCGTAAAAGTATGTGGACATAATTTATACCATCAATTTTTACTTTGAAATAATTGTATATATTTTTGAATTGTTTTAAGATAATAATAATAAAAAGTTATCTCACATTGATATTAAGACTATTTTTTATTATTTCTAACTGACAATAGGGTGTTTATTTTTTTTTAATCACATGGAACTCCTATATAAGACTTTCTTAACACTCAAATTTGGAATTGGTATATAATTTAACTGAAGCAGGATACCTTAAACGATGTTATATATAAAAATAATTTACTCTTTGGGTCGTGGTTTCGATACATCCTCCTCACTATTTTTTATAATCGAAAAAAAACTACAAACGAAAGGATAAAAAAAGATCTAAGAGCCTCAGTTAGTCTTTTGATAATGTTATTCAAAATAAATGAAATAACAGAAATAAATACAGCATCAATTTGGCTCTGAGTATCTTATATATCAAAATAACATATCTTTATATTTCTTTATAAGCAAATGAATTTAAAATGTATGTATGAATATACATAATTGCCGTTTCAACGCACATATATAAATGAAAAGTACATTCCCTTAACAAATTGGTAGTATCATTAATTTTTGTAAACATATATTTTGTACGTAGAGACGACTCGTAAGATATTAACATATTTGTAGAGCTTAAGATGAAATGTCTACGAATCACCATACAAATTACAATAGAATCTAATTCATTACTCAAAGTCTCTCCAATTAATTTTCATATTCGTCAGATTATCTCCTCTTCGTCTCCTCCCATTCCATTGTGGATAATTGATTGATTCCAATTCCTTATTATAGGTAGGAATGAACAAACTCCTTCCATTCCTTCAAATGTGTTCCATGACTCCAGAAAGTGAAATTTTTTCCAAAAACTAAATAATCATAATTTTTTCCGCCAAAGAATACATTTGTATTTCTAACATCCTTTTTTTCTTCTGATTTATTAATCATATTTTAATTAAGGATTATTCACCTTCACCATGAACGACGGATTTCTCATGGAGATGTTTAGTTCCCATTGCTTCTTCAAATTGAGATTAAGGACTTAAATTAATAATAAATTTCCCTTTCAACGTATATATATCCATTCTCTGATGCCTTTTATAAAATATTTTCAGTAGAAAATAAACATTTTAAAAGATGTATAAAGGATTTTGAACTTTGTTTAGCTCTTTAATAATTATATATTTAGATATTCCTAAGTGACAAATACAGGTGTTTAGATCGGGAATTCTGCTTTGAATCAAACTTCGATTCTTGCTCTGACTAATTAAAAATAAGTGACTAATTACTCTTGATGAAGATGCTTCATTCTTTTAACATATTTAAGGTGGTATTTTGTAAATATTTTTTCAAAATAAATAAACGTCTGATCCTAGTTCGATAGACTAACTTTTAATGCTATAATGCTTATTTATATCCAGTCGGAAGCTACAATTCTGTCGAACCATATAGGCAAATAAAAAACGTCCAAAAGCATATACTTCACGGAGATTATCCTTCAAAGCTATTTATAGAAGTAAAATCTTTTTAGAAGGTTTAAAAAAAAACTTTTTTGATTACGGACTTTCAGGAAAAATAGTAATTAATTTTCATACTTTATGTTTTTATCCTTATCTTTTCCATTTTATGGCGCTTTCAAAGAAAATATTAACTTTTTGCAGTTGAGAAACCAACTTGATTAATTGTATTATATTTGTATATTTATTTAACTTTGTCTTTAAATTATTTCTATCCTTGTTTTTTATTTTAAATTTGACACCTTAAAAGGAATATTTGTGCTTTTCAAATTAAATAAAAAATATCAACCAATACATACTTTTTTAAAGTTAGTGTTTTTATCCTTATTTTTATCTAAACTTTGTACCCCTTTATTGACGTCTAAACTATTTGTTTTTTCTTGTTTCAGATTAGTGAACGAATTGAATACATTTTTTAGGAATCCTTCTGCTCCCAGTTTTAGTGTTTATTCCCTTTTTATGGCCAGAATTGAGAAACGAAGATTTTTTTGTTAAGATGTTTATTTATTAGATACAAATCCATACAGTGTAAAATATAAAGAATACACTAGAAAGTAGGAGATTAAAAAACACAATCGTAAGACAGTTAACTTAAGAACAAAAAGTAAATGAACATTAATTCAAAATTACTGTCTAAAGATAAAACCATAATATAAATGACTAATTATTTTTTTTTCCTTATTCAATATAAAACGTTGATGTCGTCTTATTATCGATTTGATGAGTTTGAAGTATTCGAGAGAATTTTTTTAAATACAAATCGAACTAAAAAATTTTTATTATTCATTTATGTACTTTCCGTTTTATCATTAGCCTTTTCTATTTATTGGCATTTAAAAAAAGGAATATTTTTTTCTAAAACTTAACGCAGATACATTGACAAGTATTATGTATATTGAATTTCCCTTAAATGCATAAAAAAAAAATACTTTGCTGCCATCCCTTTACCATCCCATCCCTTTATTTCTCTTCCTCCTGTGTCCTTGATGCTGTATGTCTTTTCCTTTCTCTCTTCCAAACAACATACTAGATCAAGAGGTAAGCAATGACCCTCTATCGATTTTTTAAACGGAGAGTTTAAACGCAGGCATATTTTCCTCCTTTGTGGCATTGATAGCCATCCCCTCCCCCCTCTGTGTACACATATACATAAACACTTCATTTAGAAGCAATTTGAAAAGGTAACTGAGGGAAAGAATATCATGACACATGAGATGGAGGGGGAGCATCCCTGGTAGTAGTGCACGCTAGCTTTAATTCCGTCGTTCTCATCTCACGGTAATTATTCTTCTTCTCACATTGTTCCTCTCTAAACGCTGCTTTCAATTAATTGAGTTGGGAGACTACTAACATTTATTATATCATTAAAGCCTCATTTATTCGTAACGTTCATTTGATTCCAAGTAGTTTTTATTACCTCCGCCGA
>CP045891.1:31049734-31084417 GCA_013387185.1 Caligus rogercresseyi
TTTTTAACAGCCTCATATAATTCGAATATGATTGCTTACACTACAAAATATTTTGCTCATAATTAGGAGATAAAACTTGATTAAATCCGATACATATTATTCCCATCCTGTTTCAAAGTGGGCTTTCAATGAGAAGGCGAAATATCGAAAAGTAGAAGTATACATATCGCTCTAAATTTTAAAATATAATGTAATAATGTATTTTTTACGCATTAGCATCTTATTATTAGAGAGCAGGAAAAAATGCAATGATTTTTTCCAAAAAAAAAAATTATGTTACCCCAAATGAGCAAAAAATGTTTAAAAAATGTTAAATATGTAGACTCCAAATTTGTTTTAATGTGAATTTATTCTTTCATAAAAACAGTGATATACAATATTATCTGCCAAATTTTTCTCGCTGAGGGTTTGGCAACGGTGGGATAAAAAAATTTCAACCTCAAAATGATCTTTCCACTTCTACTTAGGTAATGGGACAGTATTTTAGAATAGCTCCATCCATTGGGCTCATCCCATCTGGAAGAACAGCTCCAGGTTTGCATAACAGCACATCTCGTACCTGTCTCAATGCTGGCCGGACAGGATTTTTCTTTTACAACGTAATCCACTTAGTTTTAAAAACCTTTCCGGCGTCACCTGGAATCTTGTGGATCCAGCATCTTCAAAATTTAAGTTCGAGTGTAATTTTTTGCAGTTTCCAGGCTGGTAATTGAATCTGGCAGAAACGATAGATGACTTGCAATAAATGTTAAGTCAACAAGGATGCTTTTCATTTTAAAAATACACTGACTATCGGATATACATTTGGCATCGTCAGGGTCAAACATATCCACGACTGCTTTGACTTGCTCGAAATCCTTACCATACCAAACAGCTGCCTGGATCCATGTTCTATATCTGGTCATAATTGGATCAGGGGGAGCTCTGGGCCAGGGCAACATTTTCTTATTCAGCTCGTCGAGATGGGGCTTTGATGAATACTATATTTACCGAAGAAAATGAGACTATTCATGTCAGCAAAATGGTCTTTGACCTTATCCGCCACACGATGAAGCAAATGACAAATACACGTCACATGCATTAGAAACTGATAGAAGATCCTAAGGTCTCGTCCACACTTCCTCATATACTCAGCTGCGTCAGTCACGAGAATTTTTGCCAAGCTTGCTTCAAACTGAGGATCAATAATTCTGATAGTATTATTGACGATCCTAGCCATGGTGTTTGAATCAGAAGTGGGGACGAATTAGCATTTCACCACAAATGGAACATGAAAGGAGTTCTCATCTAAACGCCCAATTAGGACGTTAACGACTTCGCGCCCAACTACATCAATGCTACCAACAAGACTGATCAACAAAGACTGACCGTAAAGCTCAGACCGCATCTTTTCTATGATTTCTGAGAAACATTCAGGCAAATATAACATTCTCAGGAACGACTCGTCAGGTATTTATATAGCCATGTTATTTTCCAAAAAAAAAAAACTCATGAGGATCGGATTGCTCAACTTTTTCACGGAATGTGGCCGGACAAAAAGGCCTTGCACAACTCCTTAGATAGAATTTGTGATTTTGACTTCTTAGGTATTCGATTCATGTCCTCTAGCTGGGCTTGGATCCTTGTCCTCTTGAGCTAGCAGTTTTTCACGTGTCTCAATCTGGTAGAATACTGGACAAGTTGAGACTTTGGGCCAGCAAGGGACTAAAAGGGATAAATTATAAAAAAAGGATGCAAGAGGTGATGAAAATAAGCTCAACCATTTTTCTAAAAGACGAAAAAGTGTTATTTAAGGCATATTATGAACAAAAATGTGTTTTTATTAAATGTCAAAATGTTTTTATTTCTTAAAAAATGGAAAATATGTGAAAAAATATTTTTATATGATTCACATCCGCTCTCTACTTTTTATTTACCTTATACTTTGGTTATTGTATATATTCCATGAACTGCGAAAAAAAAAATAATATATATCGCTCTTAATTATACAGCATTCAAATGAGCACAATTACATATTTTGCTCGCAATTATAGATTTTGAGCTTGAAAATACATGATTCCATGATTTATTGGTCTCAAATAAACATTATAAGACTATGCTTCAACGTGATGTTCAGAATCATTGCGATATCTTATGAGTGCAAATCGCGGTCCAACGCTATGGTATGTTTTATTTCAGTTGTCAGTATACAATGTATTAATTTGAATCTTATCAAACATTAATAGAATCATGAGAGACTTTTTATCAGTTCATTTTGTGATATGGTTTTAAAAATAGTTTGTTAATTAGTTTTTCTTTGTTTGAGTATATTAATTTTAAACTATAATACATAGAACAACACCAGAAAAATCATACGAATTCCTAGAATATTTATTTCTTTAAACTCGAATACTTTGTTGTAGATATTCGGTTTCATGGAATTATAATATTCTGAGTATTCTTGATATTTTTTATAAATACATCCATTCAAATATTTAGTAGGAAATTATTTTTAGTTATAATTGTTGTTTCATGTCAAAAATTATGAGGGTACTAATGCATGGAATTAAATTTTTAAAAATTGACGGCAAAAAACACCTTGTAACATAGAAAAAAGCAATTGTAAATTATAGTTAGTGTATCATTTTGATAGCAGAATATTGGAAATATAAAATTTAGTGGTGGATTGAATGAAACCCCAAATATACATCGTTTCAAATAACTCTGGACTCAGTCATGTATTTTAAATGTTTAAAGCCTAAAAGCCGGCTTCATATATGCAGTTAGAGCCATAGAGATATAAAGATATAGAGAG
This sequence comes from Caligus rogercresseyi, assembly GCA_013387185.1. Classification (NCBI taxonomy): domain Eukaryota; kingdom Metazoa; phylum Arthropoda; class Copepoda; order Siphonostomatoida; family Caligidae; genus Caligus; species Caligus rogercresseyi. Next base: position 31,052,529 of record CP045891.1, read on the forward strand.
CTGATTCCCTTCAATAGCAGAGAAACTATGTACAGCTGTATTCTGTGTGTTCAAAATAAACAAAGTAATTTGATCTACATCATCGTAAGCTGATTATAGAGATAGATTATATCTCTATGATCAGCTTACGATGACGTAGTACTTGTTTATATTGGACACAAAAATACAGATGAAGGGAATAAGCTCTCTATATATTTTTATCTCTATGGTTAGAGCACGTGTCTTTGTAATGTCGAGATATTGAAGAATAGAAGATCACCGAATAATTGAAAAGACTTTTCCACATGAGTTAGTCCTATATATAGCACTCGCACAATAATTATTTTAAAGCCATTCATAAAGTGGTCACATAGTAATATAAAATATAAAAGAAAAGTGAATAAGAAAAACCCAAAAAAAAATTCATAGAGATTTCATTATAAGGCAAAAAACCACGATAGTTATATTTTGCACCATTTCCCTCAAACCCCGTTTTTCTTGTTTCCCCCTTCTTTGCAGGAAGGAAATTTCTAGAAAGGAGACGATAGGATATTTTTGACAAGAGAAGAAGAAGCCTTTTAAATAATCATGTCGAGGAAATAAGTCAATGTCTATTAATACTATGTACACATGATGTCTTTGTTGTAGTTATCAACAATTCACTCACAAACATCGTTTTTTTCAGCTGGTAGCTCAATTTTCTGTCCTCTTCTACGATTTATCGTTAAGGAGGATTTTTAAAAAATATTTAGGCGGACTTGAATTAATTCATTAATCATATTAGGATTTTCTATTCATAGGATTCAAATATCATATGGATTGATTCCCAAAAAAGAGGCAATTCATGTTCTTAAGAATTGTATTATTATCAGCAGCCAATAGACAAATACTGCAATTTCATAATACCAACTGTTTCTTATTATTACTATTCATATTTTTTTTCTTTCAAGCAATCACATTTGAGTAAAATGTCAGAGGGGAAAAAGTGGTGAAAATAGAAAACAAATCAGTTTTTTTAATGTTAAAATGAAGACATTTGACGTAACTGCAATTTTAAGGTAGTCCTTTTTTACTAATTAATTACGTAATGTTCCAAATGGATTTTTTTTTGTAGTGATTCGAATATCTCCATTTTATGATGTACAATCCTAAAAGAGCGTAAAAAATCAATACAATAGTGCGATAGCAGAGCTGCGGCTACCGAATGTTAATCGGTATTTAGAACTGGAAGCGTTGTTACCTGGTGGTGTGAAGAAGTTGAACTTTGCAAAATAAGTAAACAACTCCGGAGCTGAAAGCGCATTAATATCGGACAACGAATAACAAAGGACAGTTAAGGAAATACTTGCCTTCCATTTCCTTCAAAATCCGAGTGCATATATGATTATATAAAAATAACATGTAATAAATTTCAAATAATCTCTATAAAAAAATTAACAAATTATGTACTTAATTGTCTTTTGTTATAAATTGTCCGATACTAAAAGCATATGAAGAAATCACAAAGCAGATACATAAATACATTTCTCTTTCTTTCTTATCTTCCGCACGATCGATATTCGATAGATATATAATAAAATCTACCGAATCCCAGCTCTGGCGATAGCTTAGTAGAAGCCTGCTTGACTCTCAATGTCGAGGGTACAGGTTCGCTCCTGAGGTCAATTTTTGATAAACTCATTAAAAAGAATCTCGGTTTGATGGACTAACTTTTAAGACCGGATGCAATTTCATCAAACAAAACAGACAAAATATATTATATAATAAACATTACATTCACTCCTCCAACCTCGTTTTAAATTAATTAATTCCTTTTTCATTTTTTTCTTTCTTTGACATTTCTTGCGGACGTTGATATTGATATATATTCTATTTAAAGGATGAGTAAATGACATGGAGGGAGATCTATTAGGAAAGAGTTTGTTTGATTGGATATGTTTTAAAGCTGTGATTAGATATATATACCTAAACAACCACTAGTGAAGGGATGTCTTAATACCAACTGTCTTTTTTAGTCAATTGAAAGGATGCGTAAATGGCATGGAGGGAGATCTATTAGGAAAGAACGTGTTTGAATGGATATATTTTAAAGCTGCGATTAGATATATATACCTAAACAAACACTAGTGAAGTGATACCAACTGCTTTTTTATTCAATTGAAAGGATTCGCAAACGGCATAAGTGGAGGCCCATTAGGAGAAATACTTTGCGCTTTAAAGGATGATATTCTTAGCTATGACTAAATGTTTACTCCACCCCAACAGCAAGAACAACGAATGAAGGGGTGGAAATATCATATTAGCAAAGCTGGCAGTTCTGCATTTAATGTTTCTCCCTTTCTTCCCACCAGTTACGTGCAGGCTTGTGGCCGTTCACTTTTTTAATCGGTCAGTTCACTTTATTCGTTCAACTTTTTGAATTAGTTTTTTTTGCCTATATGATTCGATAGAATTGCATCCGATTGGATATAAATAAGCATTATAGCATTAAAATTAGTCTATCAAACCTAGGATCTAATCAATGAGGTAGACCAAAAAATGACCATCCCCTCTCGGGATTCGAACCTGCGCCCCCAACATTGAGAGTTGAACACGCTTTAAAGCACACAGCTATCGCACTCCCTTGAATTCGGTTAGTTCACTAAATGGCTCACTTCGAATTCGTTCAATCGGTCACTTTTAATTACATATTTTTCAATTTGGAATTATCTGAGACAAGTGATCAATAACTTTTAAAAAAATAATAGACGTGAAAAAATATATTATATTTTTACATTAATCAATATTAATCAGTAGCACATGATAATAATTGCATTCAAAAACTTTCGTCCGATATTCTCAACCTATTATCTCGGAGGATCAATTTTCCCTGGCTTAAGAGTCGTTCGGTTAGTGCTGAAGTGGGAGCGATAGTGTTAATTTTCATGGACACTTTAACAATCCTTTTGAAAGGGAGGATCGCTTCTAAAAACTGAGACTTGTCCGACAAAAATCGATGAACATCGTCGTTGGATTATTCTCTTGATCGTGTCGAAGTAACTGACGTGGGCGAGTAATCAATAAATGAGATATTGTATGATTAATTTTTTTCTTCTTTTTTTAATTCAAACTCTTTTAATTTTGCTCTTGACACCATATCTGTCTGGCGCGGGAAAAAGAACAAGATTGAACTGGATTTAACAAGATTAAACGACATTGTATTGTTTCTTTTCCTGATTTAATCTTATCTTGCTTATGCTATGTAATAAAGTGAATGATGAACGATTTAGAAGTAGATTTTTTGTAGTTCATCCTTCACTTTTTTTAATTGGAAATCATGAACGTTTTTTTGAACGATGAACGAATATCACTTTTGAACGACTATCCACAAGCCTGGTTACGTGCGAGGGAAATAATTCAAGCGTCTAGTATAAACTTTATACAGCGCATGACTTCATTGATTATATTTTCCCTCCAAGTCAATGACACTGATTAAAAGAGACCCACATAAAAAAATAAAGAACAATCTTATCGTTCAATAACATGCAAAGAAGAAAAATGAATAAAGAGTAAATATTAATGAGTCTACAGCCCATTTGACTCTGTATGGGCTCTGAAAATACTTTGAGTTTACCTAAGCATGACATGTAAAAAAACAAATCGACGTTTCATCGGTGATGCTAAAGAAAATAGAAAGGAATTTGAACCGAAGTAAAATAATGCTGTACGCAGCTCAATAATAATAAATGAACGTGAAACAAGAGTCCAGCCGCAAAAAAAAAAAAACATTGTGAGTTCTTCATTATGCTGCTACCTTCTATAATATTATTCTCTCTTTTTAGTCTTGAGACATAGTAATAAAGGGAGGAAAAAAAAAAAAGAAGTGAAGGCAACTATTATGAAGGGGCGACTCTCTTGGTATTCCCATTTTGAAGCGGAGAATGTGGTTGACCGGCGAGTACAAAATGAGGGTTCGAGACGGGTGGCCATTTCACTATATATATTTATAATAAAATGAAGCCTCATTACTTTATTTCAATTATTAACCGACTATTCCTCAACCCAAGAGGAGCTGTGATTTTATACATATAAGAGTAACGCCGTGAGTGTGATATTCGATACAGAAAAAAGAGACTATGATTTTATAGATATCATCAAAGTCCCCCGAATATTCTTCAATAATAATTCACATAATTAAGACATTAGAGAGAAATAAAGGCACATTATTTCTCACATTTCTACACTTTAAGTAAAGTCGACTGTCTAATATAGTATCCATGATGTCTGAACAGCGCGAGGATCATCGTGGCAACCGCTTCAAAGTGGAGTCAGTGAATCAACCCGCCGTGTCCAGTCACGAGAATGGTGGTGATGCGGAGGATGATTACTCCGAGGGGTCCATTGCACAGGACTCCAGCTACTTGGGCTACGAGCTTACAAAGCCCAAGGGTGAGCGAAGACGCCCCTCCGTCACAATTTCCGCCCCGGAGCCCGAAAAGCCCTCTCCTTCCTCAAGACGGCTCTCTCGGAAGAGATCTTCCTTCCAATTTACCTCTCAGAGAAGTCTAAGGCACTATTTGACCAAGGAGGTTATCCCTCATGCGGATCACTACAGGAATAAAATGTCCTTTGCTAAAGGTAAGAAGAATTAAACGTGTACTTCAACACCATCTACCATATTTTTCTGCGTTATTGCAAACTTCCCTTTAGAAAATATGTTTAAAACATGTTTATTCATTGTTTTTACAAAAACCTGAATCAAATAACTGTTAGAATTAATTCATTCTCCTTATGATGAATACAATTTAGAAGACTTTTGATGAACAATTTGAGATGAGCAAATTATCAAACTCCCACTCGAATTAATTTATTTTGCTGCATTCTTGAATACATTACCATATATCCAATACAAACACTTTGTCTAACTTATTGAAAATGTAGTTGATCCAAATTAAAAGATTTAACAACTCAATGAAAATATATTTTAAATTATACACATTAATTTACTGATTGAAAATGTATTTATCTATATTAAACACTTTATTTCACTTATTTACATTTTTTAGATTAATCAATAAATATTTTATCCAAATTATTTTTAACACTGCTTTAACTGATTTAAATTGTATTTTAACTATAATAAGCGTTATATGTAACTCATTAAAAAATAAAGATATTCATTTAACTAAAAATATTTTTTTAAGTATGTATTTTTGATGGAATATTAATTGATCAATTTTTCTAGGGAAGCCGGATAGTCTTCGTCCGACTCTGGATGATCTTTTGAACGATGCCCCTTACTCCAAGGACAACAACGACTTAGAGTCTCAGGTGGACGAGACCCAGACGGGGAGTGTCATCAAGTTTGGATGGATCGAGGGAGTGTACATGCGGTGTCTTCTCAACATTTGGGGCGTGATGCTATTTCTCAGACTCACATGGGTCATTGGGCAGGCGGGACTCCTTGAGGGATTAGCCATCATCACCTTATCCAACATCGTCACCGTCATTACCTCCATCTCCATGAGCGCCGTCTCAACCAATGGGCAAATCAAGGCTGGTGGAATATACTACATGATATCCCGATCCCTGGGGCCGGAGTTCGGCGGAGCCATTGGTCTCATGTTCACCCTCGCCAATTCAATTGCTGTGGCCATGTACATCATTGGCTTCTGCGAGGCCCTCTCGGATATGTTGAAACAGTACATCCCTGATTTCATTGGCATCGTGAGCACGTCAGAGTCTGCGCTCAACGACATTCGCCTCATCGGAAGCGTGAGTCTCATCCTCTTGCTAGGCCTTGCCATTGTGGGCATGGAATGGGTGACCCGGGTCCAAAAGGGTCTTCTAGGCTTACTCATTTGCTCTCAAATTGATTTCATCGTGGGTAGCTTCCTGCCGCCCAGCGAAGATAAGTTGGCTAAGGGATTCGTTGGCTACAACGGAACCGTCTTCATGGAAAATCTCTTTGCCCGCTACACTCCCAATGAAGAGGGAGAGAAAAACAACTCCTTTTTCACGGTATTTGCTGTTTTCTTTCCTGCCGTTACTGGAATCGTTGCGGGGGCCAACTTGAGTGGGGATCTGAAGGATCCAGGTGTTGCTATTCCTAAGGGAACACTTCTTTCAATTGCCTCTACATACGTCACCTACACTATCTACGGCATCATGATTTCTGCATGCACTCTCAGAGAGGCCTCTGGAAACATCTTTGAATTCGACTACATCAACGAAACCGTCAAGGAAATGAACAATGTGACTCAAGCTTACTATGACTGCGAAAACCGGACTTGTGAGTACGGATTACTTCATAGTCAGCAAATGATGGAGGTTATTTCCGCTTGGGGGCCACTCATTTATGCTGGATGCTTCGCAGCTACTCTTAGCTCTGCCATTGCTTCTCTTGTTGGCGCTCCCCGCGTCTTCCAAGCAGTGGCCAAGGACAAGCTCTTTCCTGGAATCGACTCTTTTGCCGATGGATGGGGCAAGAATAACGATCCAGTAAAGGGATACATCCTCGTTTTCTTTATTTCTCTTGTTTGTATTTGATTGGGGACCTCAACTACGTATCCAGCCTCCTCTCTAATTTCTTCGTGGCCGCCTATGCCCTCATCAACTTTTCTGTATTCCATGCCTCCATCACAAAAAGTCCTGGATGGCGACCGGGCTTTAAATACTACAACAAATGGGTATCTCTCCTCGGCACCGTGCTCTGCATTTGCGTTATGTTCCTGATGGACCTCATTACAGCTCTCGTCACCTTCATTATTGTGTTCTTCCTCTACATGTACGTCTACATTCGCAAGCCTGAGGCCAACTGGGGTTCCTCCACGCAGGCTCAGAGCTTTATGACGGCACTCAACTCCGTCTTGAACCTCACCAAAGTGGAGGACCACGTCAAAAACTACCGCCCCAAGATCATGGTTATGAGCGGCTCTCCCTCCAGTCGGCCAACCCTCATTGACTTTGCAAACTTAATCACTAAGAGAATCTCACTCCTGGAATCCGTAGAAGTCGTTCCTGAGGACTTGGACTGGAAAAAATCTGCAGCTATCAAGAACCGAGGTCAGAACTGGTTCACAGAGAATCACATTAAAGGATTTTTCTCTGTCGTGCGCAACTCAAGGCTAAGTGAGGGCTCACGAACCGCCATGGAGTTGAGTGGACTTGGGAAACTCCGGACCAACATGATTCTATTGGGTTTTCAAGATACCTGGTGGAAAAAGGACGAGAGCACCTCCGAATACTTCAAAATCATTCAAAACGCCTTTGACCTCCGACTTGCCGTGGGTGTCCTGCGAATCAATGGTGGCCTAGACGTGACCTCAATGACGAACCTCATGGAAGGGTCCTCCAGCCAAAATCAAATCAACACCCTGAACTACGAGGACCGCTGCGAGTCCAACATGTCCGTCGACTCCGGTCTCGACTTCAACACAAAGACGGGTGCTAACAACAAGAGCACTCTAACCCTCAGCGGAGAGGATGACAAGGACGACTCAACTTTGAAGCGAAACAAGAAGCAAGGCGGCTTTGAGAAACTCCTCTTTAAGAAAAACCGACCCTGTTCCATCCCCCTCCCGCCCTCAGAAAAGGTATCCAAGCCCCTTGACGAAGAAACCATCAGCCGACTCAGCCAGTTCAGAGACAAGACGACCGTGAACACGGGGACCATCGACGTTTACTGGCTCTATGACGACGGAGGCCTCACTCTCCTGATCCCCCACATTCTTCAAACGAGGGCCAAATACTCCAAATGCAAGTTGAGAGTCTTCTTCCTGAGCAACAAGAATGATGAGCTCGACGGTCAAACGCGGAGCATGGCCTCACTCCTTGCCAAGTTCCGAATCGATTTCACGGACGTCATTATGCTCACGGACGCAACCAAGCAGCCGTCCAAGGAGACCAAGGCAGAGTTCAAGACCATGATATCCGCCGCCGCTGCCTCCAAGGAGAGCAGCAAGAAGCACTCCACCTCCAGCCGAGACTCTTCCTCTTCCTCGGAAACAGAGGAAGTCCCTCCGCTCGTCTCGGAAATGGACCTCATCGCGAACAATGAGAAAACAAACTTCCATCTCCGTATTGCAGAGATCGTCAAATCAAACTCGAGCTCTGCAGACCTAATCGTTATGACTCTCCCCATGCCCAAGAGAGAAATACTCCCACAGGAGCTCTACATGGGTTGGCTAGACTACACCACGAAGAACATGCCTCCATTCCTTCTCGTGAAAGGAAATCAAACCTCTGTCCTCACATTTTACTCCTAGGTGTGAAATATGTGAATGGATCAAAAAAGATACTCTTAGATAAGAGTCGGGGGTAATTGAAATACTAATAATAAGAAGAGAGGAGCCTAATTATTTATTAGTAATGCATTCATAAAGCTCTTCCTTTCCTTCTTTATCATTCACCCCCGACGAATTACCATTCGATGTTTTCAACTATCGACACCCTGCAGATCTCTAGTCATAGATTTAAATCATCTCTGTACATCTCCTCTTTCCCTTAATACTATTAAGATATTCATCTCGCCCAATATTATTATTATAAATATTTATAGATATCTAAATCCCCCCCACAAGCATTATAAAAGACAATTTGCCCACAAAAACAAAGCGAGTCACATATCTCTATGTACACCTAAATAATAACTATTTATCAAATCAAATATTTATTCATAGAAAGATAACTTTTCATTTATTTTTTTGTAAGCAGAATGTTGTAAATCTTTATATAAGAAAAAATTAGTAATTTTGTAGATTATTTCCTCCCTTAGTTATGTGTTAAAACATTATATTTCTTAAATACACAGTTGCTTATATCATAAACTTCATGTATCCCTTTTAAATAATAATGAGATATTTTTTTATAATACGACCCCCTTCAATAAATGTAAACATAGATTTAAAAAACTCTCTGCTTCATGTATATTTCATATTAAAAAGGGCTCGGGGAAAGGGATCTCATGGACTGATCAGTAATAAAAGTGTTTTAAAACGAAAATACAAAATATTTTGTTTGTAACAAATATAACAGAGCTTGGCTACGATTGATGAAAATAATATGAATATATATTATGCTCAACAGAGCTTACATAATGTAAGTAGAGGTTTTTTCTTTGAAAAATATATATATTTAATAGATATTGAGAAGAAAAAAATGTAATAACTGATTCGTTTTGACTTCTTTATAAAAATAGAGGACGGATATTTTAAAAAAGCTCCTAGTGGTTAATTTATTATTATTTATATATATAGTAAATCAATCTTGGGGAAGTGGAGGTAGTTGTTTTTTTTGGCAGTTTTTTTTGTGGATTTGTACATAGTAACATATTCTTAATACCACTTGGTGAGAAGAGAATCACTTTTTTAAAGCAAATTTGTTTGATGAGTTGGTAATCATAATATACAGTGTCTTTTATAGCAAGACTCTTGGCACAATGCACTGATAATAATTAATTTGTTACATACTAGATAATATTAAATGGAGGGATTTTTTGGAGAGGGTGTTTTTTCCTTGGCCGGAAAGGGTGATAATTTAAAAAAATGAACTAAGTCTGATGTGGGTTTGAGTTCTAGAAGTTTTTCTTGATGTAAATGGTACAGCAGACGATGACGGCTGCACACATTCCGATAATGGCCATTTGTTGCACCGCGTTGAGGCCCCTGTTTAATACGATTTCCCACCCTCCATTTTGGTTCACCCAAGAGCAAACCTAGTGGGGCATGAGGAACAAATTTAAAGGATTGTGTGGGGAGATTATTTGTAGTACTACACCTTTTCTCGGATGAATCGCAGAGACCAATTTGTTAGCGTGAGAAGAAGACTATCCATTTGGCATCGGGCCACCCGAATGGCTATGTCGCTACAAAAGAAAAACAGGACGAGGATTCGCTCACGAGTCACTTTGCCACCCTGAACATAAATAGATAAGTAATAATATTATTAAATTCATTTAAAACCTTCGACCTGACTGGATCTGGGATAAGTAAATGAAAGAATGTAAATCACAAAAACTGGTTTGGTTGAAATGAGCTTTCATTATATAAATAGTCTCGCAAATATATAAAACATTTCTAAGAACCTTTGCAGAGTGATTCGATTTATTAACAAAACAAATAGGCTCAAAAATGTACTTATTCAATCAATAAAGTACCCTTTTGATAAAATAATTTTCATGCACTATTGTAAATATTGCACAAAAAGATATATAAATAAGATAGACTACTTATTTGCAGAAAAGTTACCATCCATAAATGTGATTATGCGTTTTATCATACATCCCTATTTACTTAACACAGATGTTAAATATTAACATATTTTTTATTTTTGTCGAGCAAAAAGTCCTCTGTAAAAACACTGATATGATTTGTTGGTAAAAGCTTGCCGCTTCATATGATAATTGATTTATCTAAAATAAGACTTGAAATTGCTTCACAACGGGATAAACGTCAGGAATTTTGTCTCTTAGTTCGTACGAGAGCATCAACTGGTTACCAGAATTGGACATCCATGAGCGCCAAATACGTCCCGAACGTGTTGTGCGTGACCTTTAGATCGTACTTGGAGCGGATGATTGCCGAAGAAGTTGGCAACATTAAGTAGTTTTTAATTTTTGAGCTCATTGTTTTCAAAAATTGCTTAGATTTTTTGTATTCAAAGAGATTATCTTTTTGCTCGGTGCTGTATTATAAAAGATATACATTAATATATTTTCACCAATCAATATCATGTGACACTTTTAAACATTATAAAATAAACAGTTATATATATAATATATATATAAAAATATATATATATATATATATATGCATAAACATAATCTTTTTTTATATTTTAAAATATTAACATCCATTCCTATTATACTTTGTAATATCATTGAAGGTACCTTTTAAAATATTTTAATAAAAAATTGATGTTCATTAATTCAAGTTGAAATTACGTCAAACAAAAAAATCAAATAAATAAATAAGAATTCTTCCAAAAATATATTTTTATATAGTTTTTTCTCTATGATATAAAAATAACCATTTTAATGTACTCTTATTTGATCTTTTTTCCTTGGACCTCAGTTTATGGCAATTCATTCAATTCAAAGCCTAAATCATACGAACTAACTGTATTAATGCATTATAGTAATGCCATTTAGTCGTACCAAATATGCTTGTTGCATATTGAGAAAAATATTTATCAGTCAATGGCATTTTATTGTTACAAATCCCAGGAGCAACAGTTAAGTGTCAAACAGTTAAATCATTTTTTTTGGGACGAAGCCATAATATAATAAAGTAAATTAAATATATTTCTAAATTGTTAGAATTGCACTATTGTAAATAAATATCTCATAATACTCATGAACTCATTTAATATATTATTTGTATATGATATATCCATATTATCAAAATGACTGTCATGGGAGAAATGCTGACTATACATTAGCAATCGATTCAATAATGCAGTATCCTTTTACTCAAACTATCATCTGAATTATGGATATTGTACTAGCTCATCTATTTTAAATATATATATAAATCGTTTGTTCGTCTATCTGTTTGTTCGTAATCGTTTTCCTGACTCCCCCAGAGGATTCATTATATCTTGACATAATTTTCAGTGAATGATTTTGAGGACTCAGGGAATGTTTTAAGCATGGTTGACACTCCCAGAAAATTCGCAATATTTTTTTGCCAATACGTTTTTGGCAATTTCTTAAAATTGCCAAATTAGATTTGGAACAAATTTCTCGAGATTAGTGTTAAGGTGTGTTTGTGATTATTCCCTGAAAAATGTCTAATTGATAATGGCGGGTTAGATTTGGATAATATTTTATGCAGAGGACTAATGAATGTTCCGAAGTATTTTTTAAATGGGTGGTTGTTCCCGAAACAACTTTATACTAATAATATTGATTAACTTTTTGGTTAATAAGTTTGAGACACCAAGAAGATATTTGGTCAAAGTGGGCATTCCAGGACAATTCAGGGCAACTCCGTTTAATATCCGCTAGTATTTAATAATAACCAAGTTTATATTATTTAATATTTTGAAATTGACGTACTTATGAAAAGATTAATATATTTTTGGGATCCCTTTATTCAAATTACTTCTCACTTGAAATAGCTCTCTCAGAAGGGCAAAAACTTTTCCATGTTGAGTGAGATGACGTCAACGGAGTCTGCGAGCATTCGGACTTGCTCACGTTCCTGAGTCCTAACGAACTCATCCGCTAGACCCTGAAGCTCCTGTCCCGTTCTTCGCCAGAGTGGATTATGGAAATTATCAAGGGACATTGAGTTTTGCCGGGGCCTTTCTGGATTGTGAACAGAGCTGACGTGGTAATCTGAGAGACTGGAATGAACCAGGGGATCCAAGCCCTCGCATCGCATTCGTTCGTAGAGAAAGTGAAGATAGAGTTCTTGGCCTTCTATTTCATCTTCCTGTGAGACAATGAAACAAAAAATAATGAGTCAAATATAGATGAAAGTCAAAAAGCGGATAGGATAGTCCATTGATATCATAAGTACTTATTAACATGAAATAAATAGTAGATATTAAATAAATTATTGATATCAACCATAGAGATATAAAGAGCTTATTCCCTCCAATAGCAGAGAAACATCGTTCAGCTGTATTTGGGACACAATGACGTATTTCTCTGAAGGATCCATAGAGATAAAAGAGCTTATTCTCTCCAATGACAGAGAAACATCGTTCAGCTGTATTCGGTACACAATGACGTATTTCTCTGACAGATCCAATAAGCTCTCTATGTCTTTATATCTCTATGATATCAACTCATCATTTTGAAGGGTTTTGTTACTGCATATTTTTCCAGCTCATAAATATATATTTTGTTACAATAAAATAAAAACTCAATTGACAGCAGCGTGAAAAGGATATATAAATGAAAATTATGGTTTAAATTTATATTAATTTTTAGAAAATATAAAAAAAGGACATAAATAAAATAGATAAAGAAATGTTTCTATATATAACATCAAAATTTTGGCTTTTACTCTCATAAGTGTCGAAATCGTTCCACTTCCTCAGCAATTCAAAATGTCAATCTCAAATACACATGCTTTAAAATATGACATGGAAATAATTGAATAATATAGTATTACGTATAACTAGATGTGTCACTTTTATATAATCACATACCAAACCTTACAAATCGAAAGTACTGGACAGGCGTTCCAAATGGTTAGGTAAGCTTTTAATCCACACAAAAAGTTAATTGAATACAATCAAAAGCATTTTTTTGCCTATATGGTTCGATAGAATCGCATCCGACAGGATATAAATAAGCATTATAGCATTAAAATTAGTCTATCGAACCTAGGATCTTATCAATGAGGTAGACCAAAAATAACCATCCCCTCTCGGGATTCGAACCTGCGCCCCCAACATTGAGAGTTGAACACGCCTTAACACGCAAGGCTATCGCACCCCTTAGAAAGCATTGAAAATTTGAGGACGCGTATTCATAAAATAACTACAGAATGTGAAATGGACCTGATATTAATATACAATAATACTTACTGAAAATCCTTCATCGATAGATCGTGCCTCTGTCGTCAATGGTTCCATGGGAGTTCGTTCACTCGAGAAAGAGTTGCTGAAAGGAAATAGTAAATAAAATATTTAAGCAAAAAAAATAAAATTTGCATCTATATCATTAGAGCAAAACCTAGCGAAAGCATTATGTAAAAATATATATTTCAACAGAAAAGGTTTAATATTAAAAATGGTAAATTTAGATTTATCAACAAAATACAGGATTATTTTATACTGTACTCAAAATGATTTACTTCAATTTCATCGCACATAAATTCTTCGAGGAACTTTTGGTTGACGCCTTGTGTCGCAAAGCATTTTCCTTGTTCTGTTTCGAGACGAGGAAAATGCTTCGCCACAAAAGTCCACGAAAAAAAGAAAACGAGGAAATTGACTGACTATAGAAGAAAAAGCGAGGTAAATCCCCACGATAAAAAGACAGCTATAAAAAATGTCCACGAGGAATTTGTGCGCGATGAAATTACGGTACACCCTCAAAAATAGAAATAAGTCTTTATTTTTTTATTCATAATTAAAGAATACTTAGGAGAAGAACTTGTTGAATTTGACAACGAAATATGTCATATGATCAATATTAATATTTTATGAAGCTTCAAAGTCCAATGTGGTTAAATGCAATAGAGTCGAATGAAGGAGTTACTTACGTAAAACATAAGTAAGACATCATTTAAAGCTAATACTTTTATACCACCTTAAGAAAGGAGGGGTATTCTATATATGATTAAAATATGAATAAAATAGTTTTATGTAAACAAATGCACTTATATTCAAGCTAGTTTTGCACTTTGTCTAATTGTGGGCTATAAAAGATATCAATTATATAATACAAAGAAGACAGTATAACTTGCTAGAAATTTATCTAAAATAAGACATAATATTTCTTATAGAATAAATGGGACATTAATATTGATTACAAATACTAAAACCAAGAGCCACTTTTTAAATGAATGAATAAAGATGACTCGAAATTAAACATAACTCAAGAGTGAGTAAAGACAATGAAACGTTCAACAATCTTTTTTTATTACTATAAACCAGGATTTGAACCATAATGCAAAATCATATTGTATGACACTGTATCTACTCGAGTTATTAATAAAATATTTTGTTAAAAAATATATAATTTTCGGTGTATAATTAATTTGCAAAAAAAAACCTATGGATATAACATGTTTTTTATTGTCAGTTTTCATAGAATAATGCCTTCATAAAATAGTCACAATATCACCACTCAGTAATCTCCAATCAAAACCCTGGCGGTTATAAGGACAAAACATGATTGATCATATTTGCTTCATCAATGAAAAAAAAGGATAAAACCTAAAATATGCGTATTGTTTCATAATTCACTACTGCAATTACAAGATATATTATAAATACATCTGTCAAAAACTGTCTCATCTACCTTATTTGTAAAAGATTGAAGGTAAGTGTTCATTTTATGCCTGAGTAGTCGCAATACACGTCTTGCTCACCAAAAATAGATCAACTTTAATCAATAAGGATATTTCTGGATGTGACATGTTTTTAATTCCCCCTATGATTAAAGGCCTGTCAGCTTAATTTTATTTAAGTGTCAAAAATATATAGGCAATCTAGCAAGGACTCAATATTTCTTCTGACCATATCCAAAAGAGATCAAACCGATCAGACGTTCCTTTAGGCAACCATAATAATATTTTATAAATGCCATTGGATCATTTGAATAATAAAAAAATATATGTAACTTGATTTTATTCAACGAATCTTACAAAAGCTTAGTTGGTATAACTAAATATTTTTAGAGTATTATTTTTACACACTTCATCAATTCCCTTGCCTTGTATTAGGAAATAATGTACGATAACTTAAAATAAAGCTTCTATGAATTATAGATCAATATTATATAAAAAGAATACGCTAGAAGTTTATTATTATTTGTAATTTAATTTGTATCAACTTTTTGATAGAAAAACTGATCTGACAAGTAAGAATGAAAAAGTCAATTGAATCAAGAATATTGGACTTAAAATGGGAGTTCATCAATAAACAAAATTATTTTTTTGTAATAAAGGAAGTAATAAAATTATTTAAAACTAAAAATGATTTGTTTCCCTATTTTTTGTTTATTTTTAAATTTCATATTTTAACACCATTGAAGTTAAATGCGTTGGTCAAAAGGTGCAATATTTTTTTAACATACCATCCAAATAGCATAGAGACAAACGCAATTCAAGGATCAACACGCAATGTGTCAGGATAATAATAAATGGATATGTGTTCTTTGACACATATTTTAACTCATCCCCAAAAAAATAATATTAAATCTGTCAAGCAAAAAATAAACACGTTTGACTTCTTTTATGACATACAAACGAGGACGCATATTATAATGATGCCGCCTTGACGTTGTGTGAAGGGTATCATGCTCAGAGTAGCGGCGTCGCCTAATGATCCTTGAGGACGGCGGAACAGCGTCTTCTTCATCTTCGTCTAAAGGAGCAAGAGAGATCAAGGGGATCAAGTGCCAATTATGGAGGAGTCACCATTATTAGGGGCCTTACCTGCCTCGTCTCCGTCCTTACCCCGGAGAGAAGGAGGAAACTTTCTTGCCATTCTCTTGGTGATGCAAATAATAATAATAAATAGACGTCCAGCCTAGGAGTAAGATGTGAGCATATCCTTTAAATCCTATCATCCTGCTCTCATAGATCAAGGCCCAACACACAAGGCCTAAGGAATAGATAATCATAAGTAGAACGTATGACGTCAACGGACTAAGTTGTTTTTCCCCTTGCTTGTCTTGGCGCTTAAGAATCTTGAAGATATCAAATATACTTTATTAAGGGCCATGGCCATTACCGACTTTAATCATTTTGGGTAATTCTACTAAGCTTGTCTGTCTCTTAAATCAAAAAACGTTGTAAAATAGAATTCCTTTAGTGCATTATTACTAAAAAGTTCTATGTATTTCTAAATAAGCCATATTTGTCCATGAGGTCATTGATATGATTATAGGGCAATCACCCCCCAGAAATCACCCCGGACATTTACCCCCCGTTAGTAATATTTCTTATCTCATAAAGTCCACTTTTAAAGTTAACTATGTTTTCCAGCTATTAACAAAGGTGACGTCACTGGTTAGCAAGCAGTCCCAGTTCTTTAGAATTGGAATCTGTATAAATTAAACGTGCATAAATTGCAAATTTCGTGTCTTAGACATTATATCTAGGTTATCTATGTACACTAGACAATCATACAGTTTGTAACCAATCAACTCAAGATATTTTATATATCTCATATAGGTCCTAATCTATTTTCTAAGATTTCATCAAGGAACCACTTGTCCTAAATCGAAGACTATGATCATTGGAGAAAGTGACTATTTGAAAATCAAAAACTCATCAACTCAAATAATTTGACATATAAATTTTATTCTCAATCTATTATATTCATTTCTTCACACCCAAAAACGTGTTCCTGTGGCTTTTTTTAAGATATTCAAGTCCCCATTGTCTTCGCAAGCAGCGGAAAAGCAGAGCCCTATAAGGAGAGTTACGTCGTGAGACCTGTCTGTAGTCAGGCTCATAATATTTATAATTTATCGAGGGAGTTGTAAGTAACAGTCTTTTGAAATATTTCTTTCGAAGTATAAAACAATATAAACTCTAAAGATCTATTTAAAAAATCATTTCATTAAGAAACTATTCTTCTTCTGGTCGATTAATATTTTAATTGGATAAATTTAATAAGGAGTTAACAAAAATTGAAGGAATATTTAAATTATATGTAAAAGAATTAGTAAAAATGAAACAAATAGGATCTTCAATAATAGAAATGGCAGTTCAACTAATTAGATCATCATTAGAATATACGAGTATACCACAATGTCATGAACTATAACAATATATATCAAGGTATATAAAAATTCGTTTACACATACATTTACGAGAACAGACGACTATAGTAAAAAAAAAATAGGTCTAATAAAACCTCCAATTTATTTGGAAGTAGAAGTATGTACATGGGAAAATTATGTAAATAATTATCAAATTCATGTATTTTATAATAATTAATATATCCCAGATTAGTGAAATGATTAATTATAAATTACAAAATAAAAATTTATATTTTTTTAATTGAAATATATTTTACAACACGTAGTAATAAAAAAATATAAATAATATTTTTATATTTTTTATTACTACGTGTTGTAAAATATATTTCAATTATAAAAAAATATTTTTTTAAATTATTTTGTCATTCATAATTAATCATTTCACTAATCTGGATATATAAATCGGGTTCAATGATAAATCCAGTTCATCAATACTTGGGATATTTTTTGGACAATCGTTTCTTATGGATATTTTTTTTTTTTACCACATGATTATATATATATTTTTATATTATTTAGTAAATCACGTATAAATATGGAGTTAAATGCATAAGGGAGACTATTTAATTACTGAAACAATACCCCCAATGAATGAAAGGTTTTATAGACACAGTTTTTGTCATAGATTCCGATTTATTTATCTAAGAATAACATAGGAACAATAATAGTTTCTTTCATTCCAAGCGTTGTTTTGAGCCATTCCATGCTATTTCACCAGGTGGCGCTCCAATCTATTGTCGTAACTCTCCTTATAGGGCTCTGCGGAAAAGGAGATCAAGAAAGTGGTTCACCAGTGACGTCACATTTGTTAATAGCTGGAAAACATAGTTAACTTCATAAGTGGACTTTAAAGATAATAAATATTACTAACGGGGGGTAAATGCCCGGGGGGTGCTAGTCAGGGGTGGATGGTCGGGGGGTTTTGTCCGGGGGTGGTTGTCCTGTTACGCATTGATATCCCACTCTAAATGTTTTTTCGGAAAGCATAAAATGGACTACATCTGAAAGAGAAAATTCATACAAATAAATTATAATAAGTATACCCAAAAATCATTCAAATCGATAACGGTCATGTCGTGAGGATGTGTTCAGATGGCAATTCTGAAGCTGTTAGCATGTGTTATATACGTATTTTTGAGTATTTTATTATAACATTATAAGTTTCATGTGAAAAAAAATATTCTTCTTTATTGAAATGTGTGTTAAGATTTTAAGCGAAAGGCGTTCATCAAAAAAAAAAATTGTCAATGACGTCACATGAAAACACTATTCATAGTTCTGTACTCCCTTCATTTTGTTATCAAAACTTTGTCACAATGATGATAATGCAACACACCATATGGTCATGAACAACTTCATCTTTCAAGCACTCAACCTAAATGAATTTCTGTATTGGTTGGAGTAATATGAAGATCTAAGGGAAAAGACATTAAATATAAGAACACAAGCAATTTTTCAAGATGCACAAAATCCTATTAGCTTAACAGGCTGCCATTTTAATATTACATTGGCTAAAGGATATTCCATCTAAATCTTTGCTGGCATAAAAACAGATTATACAGACGAAAATGTCCATATCTTCCCATTATCAATTATCATTAAATGCTATAAATATATTTATCTCTTAGAGAAATTAAACGCACATTTTGTACTTCCGTGAAAGCAATGTAAAACTGCATATACAAGAATAAGAGGATCAAATCAATAATGACAATTATCTTTCATAATACTTAATAAATTATACCTATTATATAACTTGGTTTTAAGTCTTTGAAGGCCTAGGAATTATGAATTTGCAGATAACAGAACAAAGTCAGCTTAGGAATGAATAAAAAAACACCCACTCATTGACATCAAGACTTTGAGAGGCCTAATGGATACTGAATTTAAACTAGTTAATCAGTATTAAAAGTAATGGTTCAGTAAAGCTAAAGATGCTTAGGAGAGATGCTGTTATTTTGCTATTTTGGATAAATTCAACACTTGGTATTTCATCCATAAAAACTGTTTGTGAGAGTCCTTTTAATGTTCGAAGACACCAAAAAACGAAAATTAATAAGGATATTATAGTTGAGGTTGCGTGAATGTGAATATGAGAGCTTATGATATGTCCTCAAAATAGGTATCTCCAATGTCTTTGCCGAGAGAAAAAATGTAAAAATATAAAGAATTATTAAACACAAAACAATATAATATATGATAATATTATGCACGTAGCCTTCATAGTTTATACTCTATATACGTGTGATGATGCATTTTATTATTCAATGCATGCACTGAAGCAAAGAAAGGATGGGAGCTGTAATCAAGGTGACTATATAGAGGTACTATTATAACGAAAAAGTAACTAATGAAAACACAGCACAGATAAAATATGGTGTCGTCACACTTCGGGAAGAGTTGTTCTCATCTACAATGACATCAGTCACTGGAATGTGGATTGAAGTGAAGGCATTTGTTTAGAACTTTTTCCGTCATTTCAAAATTAAAAGTTCATCTCTTTGGTTAAGCACTCAAGATGTTGAATTCCTTACTATAACTTAATTATACAACCGTTCAGTACGGATTCATAGATATATAAAGATATAGAGACCTTATTTCCCTCAATAGCAAAGAAACTCGTTAAGCTGTATTATGTGCCAACATAAACAAAGTAATTTGTTCTACGCCATCGTAAGTTGATCATAGAGATAGAAAAAAAAATTATATGGGCACAATGAAGTATTTCTCTGAAGAAAATAATAAGCTCTCTATGTTGTTATATCTCTATGTACGGATTCCACTTATTATTTATTTATATTTTTCTACAGGGTGCAACTGCATTTGAGTGACCTTTTTAACGTTATCTCCAACTCAATATATATATATCGTATTAAAAAGATAGACATTTCAAACTTTCCGAGGACGGCTATTAAACATTTATGAAGATAATGATTTAAGAAAATCCTCGATCTTCTCGTCAGTAAGGTCGCTCAGTAGTGATGGCGCCCTATACGTGACGTCACCATATTATATTTTCTGTATTTTTTCGTTATTTACTTTTTCGGATACACCTGTATAATAGTGTCACCTTGGCCGTAATAATGATAATATTACGAAACGCCGCTTAGGTCTTCGTTTTTACTTCATGCCTTTCATGATGATGAGTATTTTATAAATAAAAAAAACAACTTCCAAGGCATGATAATACGCGCGCATGCGAAGCATGTTCTGTCATCATCATAGGCAATGAAGGAAGGTTTATAATAATAATAATAATGCCACTTGTGAGTACAAAAAGTGCAGCAGGACTTTTTTCTGGAAAAAAGGTTTTTTATATGAAATAAGTAACTTTGACCTTGCTGCGCTTCAAGTGAAGAAAGGAGAGAGAGGGATACAAAATGAAGGTCGACCTTTATAACTAAAAAATAGAGATAACTTCTTGTCACTTTAAAAAAAGGCACTCTTGCTTTAAAAGAGACACAAAGTTTATACCTAAATGAAGCATTATTTATTTATTATCGAAAGGTACTGTTATCCAATCCCCTTGTATGAATCTATTTAATTTATATGATGTTCCGCCTGAATAGGATCGATGAGGAATGGTTCAATATCTCTTGAAGAGGATCGAACAAGTCGTCCGATCAGGAAACGAGGAGTCTCTTGGTCTATATAATGATAAACGTTAACTTTAGAAACTATGACGTATATCACATCTGACGTCAGGATAAATGAGTTCATACAATGGGATTGGATGTTCAAGGAATGTAGTTATATGATTAATGTTTAAAAAAAACCACTTTCCTTCGAGGATTGAAGATTTGACATATGGGTTTCGCTACGAGTTTAGAGTCAATATTCGGAAGTCAGTAATTATATAAGATCCAACTGCTCAATCAAGTACTGTAAAAAAAATCTACAATATAAGGACTAGAAAATATGCACCAGTTTAAAATTTAGTTGCCCTAATAATTATATGATCTTAGGTAGGGATCCATGTTGAACGGCGTATGGGTCCAGACTGTAGGATATAAATGTTGGGAGAGCTTATTAAATACAAAAAAGACGGAGTGAGTTCTTAGAGGTGATGATGTGCTTCATGTCAAGAGAATAAAAACAATCGACATCTTGTGTTTTATTAACCTAAATATATTCAAATAATTATTTTTTTAAAGTAAAAGGTAAATATATATATATATAATCATCATGACATAAAAGTCAAGATTTGTTGCTAAGTTTGGAAATTGTTTTTCATTGTTTTGATCCTCTGATTTTCTTTATGAACATATTATCAACAGTGTCAACTTGAGTGTTTTGGTTTTCAATAACCTTCTAAAGATTAATATCGCCATTCAAGGTCGGGTGTAAAACAATATTTTTTTTAAATCAAATAGGTGTCATCATATTTATGTAAATGTGAGCAAAAAAACAACGTTTTATTGTAGATGTGCAAGCATCTTATTGATAACAATAACAAACGATAGTGGGTAAGGCTCTGCCTTCGCAGGAATTGATGGTGGTAGTTGTGGTGGATAGGCTAAGTACCACCTCTCTGTGTACGTCTTTTCTTTCTATATCTTTTCCCTTCCTTTATGAGGTCTTCGTAGTAAGAAGTGGTATTGCAGGAAGGCAGGGAATATGTAAGTACCTTGTTGAACTTATTGTTATTGTTTTTTTGTTCTTCTTCGAGTGTGTGATGGTGTGGCGTACTCTTTGGCTCTCTACTGGATCAAAAGACATCTTTTGGATCTCCACCATGTCTAAGAAGTAGCATCATATTTTCTTAATATTAGAAGAAACGAAGAACTATCATGATGAACTTGGATTAATCCAGTCGCTTGTTGTGCATGTGTTTGTGGATTTGTCTTTCTCTCTCTCTGTTTCGTTATCAGGCGTGGAGTCAAGTTGATGAGGCAGACTCGTTGAGCAGGTCTCGGATGTGAGGTGGAGGAGGGTGGCTTGGGATCTAATCATAAAGTATATAATAAAACATGCTGCCTGATCGCTGCGTCAAGAGGGATCTCGGGGGATCATCTCCGGTAGTAGTGGCAGTAGTAATAGCAGTAATGGAACCTGTTCCTCAAGCCGTCGACACACACCTCCTGACTCTACTTCCTCTGAGGACAAGAGGAAAGAAGGACCTCGAAAGAGGAGTAAAAACACGGATGACGAAGAAGAGGGGTGCTCTTTGCCCAAGCGAAGCCCCAAACTAACACAACAAAAGGAAAGCAATGAAGAAAATGAGGAAAGTCACCAAACAGAGGACAGGGCGCCATCTGCCGCCGAGCAGAGCCAGGTCATGACCTACCTGCTGACTATGAGGCTGAGCTCGTTTTGGACGCGAGTCCTCTACAGCTGGAGCGATCCCTCCTTATCCACCAAGTCGAGGGGGGAGAAGAGTCCTCATCAGCCTCCCCTCCAAGGGCCCCGGGGAAGAATCCATTATGGCCTCGAGTAATTCCTCCTTGGTAAAAGCTGCCTATCATTCCAGCAGCCTCCTCTCAGCGCCCAGCGTTGTTGTCCGGAGCAATCAGCCTACTGAGACCCTGATCCTTCCCAACCTGACCTCCGTCTTCAATCCGAGGAAGAAGAATTGGTTCCCTCCAAGGATGAGCCCCTCTCCTTCAATCCAGGGAATTCTTCCTCGCCCAAGGCGGACACCGAAGAAGAAGGGGACGTGCAGGAGCTACTCCTGCACGCATCGCCCTCACATAATATCTCAACAGAAGCCGAAGACGAACCAGACTTCCTCCATCACAAGGAGTTTTCCTACATCCTGGATGCACCAACAGCCTGCAAGTTCAGAAAAAATGAAGATCCACTCACGTACATTAACAAAGACCTGTTTATGGTCTCAGTTTGGAATTTAGAAGAAATCCAGAGTCCAGTATTAGACACGGTAAGGAGGGACCTAAGAGAACACATATTTACATTGAACACGTTCCTACCAACTGCTGATACTTTAATATCGAAAGAATTTTTTATAGATGATTACGCATTTTAACACTTTAGAAAATTAAATAAGTAATCACTTTGTCAATATGAAATAACTCGATTTCAAAAAATATTGAAAAAATCCAAACTTTTGTAAAATAAAAAAAACATTCCCTGCGACATGATAATGTTAGTTGACAGTTCTTTTTAGGCATATAAACAGCACAAAATCCTTAACATCCTTATGAATTAGGATAATAAACAGAAGCCTTATTCTCTAACGTGAATGTTGAAAGAAAAGGCGAGTGAATAAAAAACTGTTAGTGCTATGAAACAAAGCAATTTTGGCTGTGAGACGGTAACATCAGCAACTCAGCCAAATGTTGTATTTATGAGAAAGATGTATACGACTGTTTAGTATTGTATTCGTACAAACAAGTGATAGGAACAACTTTTTCTATAAAATTAAAAAAATATTGAAAGAAGGGAACTAGTTCCTTATGAATTTGTAAATTGTGTTAAAAAATAATATTAAATTTTTAGTGATTCCTGTATAAACCCCATATATATATATATATATATAATATATATGGAAACTTTTGGTTTATTAAACCCAAATTTGTCATCTTCGATGTCTCTCACCAGACATTTACCCCTGGTTGTGTTCCCTCACATCTTACCAGAACATGCTCAAAGGTTTCTTTTCATCATTACAGAAGAAGCAAATCCAATCGATATGTGTTTTCATATTTCTTACTTTTACTTCCAAAATAATATTTTTAAAACACAGTGGCGTTTATAATATGCTTTATTTAAACAATTTGCAGGTCCACCGTTACTAGTATTATACTCATGGATTTTAGAGAACAAAAATCCCGAGAAGAGGCTCTAAAAACCTGGTCCTTTTGGTACTCAAGACAGCATAATGAGACGTTCGAATATTGGATGTGGAGTATAATGTGATGTCTGGGATAATTGGGCAACTACAGAGCTAGCCTACAATGCCGTGTCAGTTCAATGGTCCCCTGATCTCGGTGAGATATCTTCTTTCACTTTAATCTAGGCTTGTGAGCGTCCTGGAATAAAAATATGTCCAGAAAATATCTTCAATATAGCGACTTAACATAAGTGCTCTAGAGGATCCGATCATATTTTTTTCAACCAACTATAAAACCTTACTTCTTATTGGCGTACAGTACTAAATGATATATTTCCATAAAACTATTAGGAATAATATTATTTTTTTAGCTTCGTTTTAATCCGTTTTATTATGATTTATATTTTTATGATTATGATGGACGATAATATTGATTTATTAGGTGCCTTTAATCCTTTATTTTCAATAAATTGATTTTTGTACGATATTCGATTTAATAGCCCACTTGAATGATATGCTAATATGAAAATGTTATTGCACTGATTTTTTTAAAATATGGATATAATTGTAAATGATTGTTTGTTTAGTTCCTAGATTGGATCAAGGTCTGTAATAAGGTCGGGGCAATACAAAAACAAACATGTAGCAGTGTGATTACTCAATGACGTCACTGGAGAACGATTAATATATCTATATATATTTCAATCAATCTCTATCTATAAATTTATACATATATATGTATGTGTGTGGTCTGTATAAATAAAATAAGTATATATATATATATTATATTCGTTCTCCAGTGACGTCATTGAGTAGTTATACTACTAGAATAACATGTTAGTTTTTGTATTGTCCAGACCTTATTATACAGACCTTAGATTGGACCCACCTCACCGGAACTTAATCCGTATCAGCCGGTTATATTGTAAATGATGTTATGATATGAATAAGGAAAATACTAATTGTCAAAATACTTACGACTATGTTGTGTTTTCTTAATCAGCCTTAATATAGGATTAATATGGATACTATTTCTTGTGTAAGTCTATTTTAATGCTATTTTAAAAAGCATTTCATTAAATGTATATATAAGAGGGGTAGTTAACAATTTCAGTTAAGAAAATATAAGTAATAAAACCTGCGATTTATATTTTTCTTACACATACACTTTTATAGATTCTTAAATAATTTCTATATTTGTTTTTAACGATTCTAATGGTATGATTCAACGATAATACCCAATACCCGATAAAATAGTCAATATACTGTAATATGGCAATATTTAGCGTATTCAATTACACTTATATAATTTTACTTACATAAACATAATGACAATTAGTATTTTTTTAGCAGTGTTATGGCCCGTAGAATAACGTAGACGATATAGCAGAATTTTAGTACTAGATGTATAAATATATTCGTTGATGATAAAATTCAGTTTATTTCTAGGTAATGCTTATGTCATGGTAGCCGTGCGATGTCTTTCAACGGATTTCAGTATACAAAAGGGCATCAAAGGCATTCCTCTCCAGCTTCAAGTAAGGTTTTCTGATTTCTTAATCGAGCGTTAATAACATCTAGAAATCGAATGTGATATATCCAAGGCTCTATGACTGTGCTGCTTAAAAAGACATTCTTAAAAGCAATAACAAGTCCATGGTTGTTTAATATATATTTTGACTACTATATTTACAGATAGACACATCTGACGAGTTCGGTACATTGATAAGCCGCGGCGTGTGCCAAGTGAAGGTTTTTTGTGACAAGGGCGCCGAGCGAAAGACCCGCGAGGACCTGAAGCGCTTCGTGCGGGAAATTGAGAAGAACAACGGCCCCATGGAGTATTGCCGTGAAGGTCGGCCCCGCTCACTCTTCAAGCCCTGCAAAGACCTGTCCTCCAAGCCAATCCTCTTCATACCCGTTTCAAACGGCAGCAGCAACAACAGCACCACCAATAATACTAATAATAATAGCAGCACACCATTCCAGCGGCTTTTGGGGAGTAACGTTGGTGGGCGGCCTCCTCCGAGTGAAGAGAGTAGCTCTAAGCGGCGGAGCATCCGCTATCGCCCCGGGGATCCCCCTCTCGCATCATGATCTACGTCCGACAAGATAGCGATGACGTCTTCACTCCCCTTCACGTTCAACCCCCCACCGTCCTTGGACTCATCCAAGCCATCTCATCCAAATACCAAATCGACTTCAGCAACATCCGCCATCTCTACAGACGGGACCTACGCGGAATCACTGTCAAAGTGGACGATGACATGCTCAAATTCTACTGCGACGAGGATGCATTCCTCATGAAAGTCCTGGCTTTTGAGGAAAAAATTCTCTGTCCCTTGTGCATGACATTGTACTTGTGGACCTTAAACCTCACTGGCGGACATACGTGGAGCCGAAAAAGACACCAATAATAATGACAATGAACCCTCTGAAAATGATAGTACATCCCAGTAATCTATAAAGTACATAACACAGAAAGTATATATATATATTTGTGTGTGTAGTATATTATCATCATGTCAAAAATAGAAGAAGAATCATTTCTTTACAACTTATAATTATGATATTTGATCGTTCTCCTAATCCTTCCTACCAAATTCAGCTTTATTTACTTATTACCTTACTCAGTAAAAGTAACAACGAAATAACAACTTAAGACCAAACAATGACGGTAGAGATATTTAAAAAAATCCCGTCACTCTTCCACCCAACCCCCTATTTGGATATCTTCATTCCAAATATGTAAAGATGTAATATCAGTATTCACGTAAGACAGTATTTATGTTTAATCTAGTATTAGTTACTACTCTCATTCTGATCCATATTAATGCCAAAATTCTATGAATAATATTCTAGTATTGTTAAGAAATATTTATATTCCTTGTTTATATCGATGTATATGTTCCATTTTGTAACCCATCTCAAACCATTATTTTTTTTTGTTAGCTAAGCATTCACACACCAGTCATTAAGTTCTGTGAGGAGAAATCCTAATATGATGATATATCAATGATGATTACTAGTATTATTAATATGATTAGTAAGTGTGTTCTAATCTATCTTTGATAGTCATATATATATATATATATCCTTTGTAAGAACCAAATAAATATAAACGATATACTAATTGAATTGCTTTATAAAACGACTTATAT
Organism: Caligus rogercresseyi; assembly: GCA_013387185.1. Taxonomy (NCBI): domain Eukaryota; kingdom Metazoa; phylum Arthropoda; class Copepoda; order Siphonostomatoida; family Caligidae; genus Caligus; species Caligus rogercresseyi. Next base: position 31,079,893 of record CP045891.1, read on the forward strand.
TTGATGGGGGAGAAGAAAAGACATACAAATTCCGGTATAAAAAGTGACTAAAAAGTAGTTATTCCAAATGCTAATATTACTGACAAATGCTTGTGCGATGATGGAGAGACATCTTGAAGGAGGAATCTCATAAGATCAACCAACAAATTGTTAAAATGAATAGGAATCAAATACTGAGAATGAATAACAATGAAAAAATAATAAAAAACAATTGTGCCATTGACAAATACGACTATCTTGGGTTCTCATGAGCTCCAAGAGGCATCCCACAGCTCCAAAGTATCCCTCATGCCTGCAGAAGAGTGCCTCGATGGATCCTCCTGACCAGAACTTCATAGCATAAGAGAGGAGTCGCATGGAAATTGTGTTGATGCGAAGGAAGTTCCCCACAAAGAGCACACGCTCGATGTTTTCTGCCTTGGCGCAGAGTCGAGCCAGGGAGCCGATGTTGTTCGTGATGGTCACGAGGCAGGCCGGGCAAGATCTTCCTTAGAGGCGCCTTCCCGCTTGGCCGAGGAGTTCATTTGCCCAAGCTGGAGGCCACGGTTTCCCCGCTGAGGCCGAACTTTTCGTAGCTTCCTCCGTAGATGTCTTTGACGAGCTTGTCGACCTTGGTGTTGTCCCCGTGGGCGGCTAGCTCCATGGCATCCTCAAAGGACTCGCAGTCCGTGAGGAGGCAACAGAGGCCAAAGAATGTTCCGCCGCCGAGGCTCGTACCGTATACACGCTTGTAGGTATGTGGCCCCGTGACAGAGAGGATGGAGACCCCGGAGCCTATGTTTACTAGGAGGAAGGGATACATGGAGTCCAGAGGAGGAGGTGTAGGAGAGGCTCTGAAAAGACTTTTCCTCGACGGACCCTCTTCTTCGTCTTCCTGGATGTAAAAGAGCTCGTTTGGCCTTGAAGCCTCGGATGAATTGAATCCCTCGGACGAGGGAGTTGAGCTCATCAAATTTGTGCAGGGTCATGTTCACGAGGTCCTTAAAGTCCTTCTCAAACTTGTAAGCACCCCCACGGTAGCGCATATCGTGCTCGCCATGCTTGCCATGCCTGAAAAGAGTAAAAAGATACATCATGAATCTTTATCCCTCTACAATTTTACTTAATGTAATTTCACTCAACTTAAAATATATTATCAAATAAATGTTCATCACTTAAAAAATATTTTTTACGTTTTGGAAATGACAAAATGGTAATGATAAAATTGTCACAATTGAAAGTAATTGTGGACACAGTAAAAATGCTTAAAAGCTAAAATTGGACATAATCTAAAGTTATTAATCACTAATAAATAGAGTGGGTCCAATTCAACCGGATTAATGGCATTTATAGTATATATATATAATTATCCCTATCAATTACTTGTTATTGAGAAAATCATAATCCATAAATAGTTTAATTCTGCCACCTAAATTGTTTAAAATCATTTTTTAAGTCTTTGTTTTTATAATTTAAAGTATTCTTTCCAATGATTACACTGTGTAACAAAGTTTTTGTCCTTGAGTTGAAACTGTTATTTGTATTTGCCTATGTCCAGAAAACATGAAAAAATACTTTTAAAACATTCTAATTTTGCTTTTGTGTCCAGGATAAGGATATTTGTGAAATTTACAATTTTCATCATTTCTAATGGTTCAGGCCCTGTTATCTTCGTGGAAAGTAAGAATAACCACAAATGTTAGTAGTATTTATTTTTCTACTATATCTGTGCATTTCAAATCGTTTTTATAATTATATATCTTTGGTACCAATCGAAAAAATCGGCTATATATTTAAAAAGTTGACCATATTTTAGTGTTCTATTTAAGCGGTGATATATTTTTGTTTCGAGTCTATTGACTATAATCAATATAATATATTTTTGGTATATGTCAATGCATTTTAGAACAGTTTTTATAATTTCGATATTGGCATGAAAGTAAAGAAAAGATAAATTTAGTAGGACAAAGTATTAATCATATTATGTATTTACTTATGGGTAAATCACTGAGGTTGCATTTATATTATTGTGATTTGTTACGAAGAAAAAAAACAGGTTTGCCTTTTAGTTGCATGTCCTTAAATAATTTGCTAACAATATTGAAATTTAATTTTTTCCAATCACAGTAACGGTCTAAAAAAAAAAATATTTTGGCACTTATATTAATATATGCAAATAAAAGGCAACCTATTTTTTTTCTTCGTAACAAATCACAATAATATAAAATGCAACCTCAGTATTTCCCAAAAGTAAATACATAATATGATTAATACTTTGTCCTACTAAATTTATCTTTTTCTTACTTTCATGCCAATATGAAATTATAAAAACTGTTCTGAAATGCATTGACATATACCAAAAATATATTACATATTGATTATAGTCAATAGACTTAAAACCAAAATATATCACCGTTTAAATAGAACACTAAAATATGGTCAACTTTTTTAAATATATAGCCGATTTTTCGATTAGTACCAAGATATATAAATTATAAAAACGGATTTGAAATGCACAGATATAGTAAAAAATAGATACTACTAACATTTGTGGTTATTCTTACTTTCCACGAAGATAACAGGGCCTGAACCATTAGAAATGATGAAAATTGTAATTTTCAAAAAAAGATCATAAAGGCCCAAACCTTTTTTCGGACGAAATTTTAAGTGGCATTTTTGGAATCTACGTAAAAATGGGACCAAATTAGGAATTTCAGCCACAGGACAAACAAAGACCTTAATTTTGTACATAGTGTTATTTATTTATGTACTTCAAAGCTCCATGAATCTATTTGAACATTTTCATCTTAGCCATTTTTGCCGTCTGCCAGTTTCGAAAAAGAGGGGGTCGACAAGAAAGTTTGTGGAATGCATAATAAATTTGACGAAATGGACCAAGAGATTCGATTGTGGAACAACCTTCTATACGTATGGTTCTTAGTTCTCTCTAGAAAAAATTTCAAGGCCGATAAAAAAATGTACAGTCGTCTCTCGTAAAGTCGCGACCCCCCGGATCCACTACACGACCACCGCGATATATAGAGGGTCGCAATGTTGATATATATTGAAATTTAGATTTCATTTTGTGTGAAACTTCTGCCATGGAGTTCATATGGGGACGTTTTACCGTGAAAAAACGGGAGCCAAGCCGTCGTCGCGTAGTAAAAGAACTGCGAAAGGTCGAGGGACGAAGTAGCGAGGGCGACTGTATCATAGCATTTCTTTATCTTGAAGATTTAAAAGTTCATTATATTAACATCAATGCGTATTAAGCAAATATTCAAAATATTTTGTGTTCTTTTAGTTTCTACAATTTAGATATTTGAGGACTTCCGATTCGACACATGGCTCTGTGAAAAAATTATAAGTAAAGATTTGAGTTAAGCCCTTTGAATAGTCATTAATTATATTACCCATAAAATCAAGTCAAAATTAATTAAAAGTAGGTAAAAAAAATTACTTTTGAGCTAACGAATTACCCATTCATGGGTAAAATATAAATGTTCCTTCAGTATGGATTTTTGTAAATTTAATCATCGAAAGTTAAAAAATAAATAATATTTAATAATAAAAAAACAATATATTTTTTTGTTTGGCCGAAAAATTAACCATATATTTTTTTTTAATCGACATAAATTTAAAAGATTATTAAAACGCTGTATAACTGGCTTTTAGATTGTTTACTCTATTGAACTAAGTTCAAAGTTTTTGACAAATGTCCTACAATCGGTTGCATTCTTCTATAAAAATATATTTGGTGTTTTTTTATAAATATTTAACATTAAATAAATCGCTCTTCACTTTTTGACCTAATTTGAGATACAAGAATACTTACATATATCACATCAAAACATGTAAAGAAGTTCTGAGCCTTTTACAGTCATTTGAATAAATCAGTTTTTATTATGTTCATAAACTCTTAATATTAAAGATACCCATCAAATACGTGTACCCTCATAGTCATTTATTTAACTTATAATCGTTATCTTTAAGAATATAATATTTATTCAAATCCACACGGATAATACCGAGAGATGTATGAGGCTGGGCTATAGGAGTTTTAGAACTACCACCCCCGGACATTTACCACCCGTTACTAATATTTCTTATCCCTTAAAGTCCACTTATGAAGTATAACTATGTTTTCTTTATTACAAAATTGTATTAGTGTTTAAAACCTATGTTACTAATATCGGTTATATGTTATATGGCCGATATTAGGAACATATTATTTTAAACACTAAAGCAATTTTGACATAAAACATAGTTAACTTCATAAGTGGACTTTAAAAGATAAGAAATATTAGTAACGAGGGGTAGTATCCCCGGGATGGTAGTTCTCAACTCCCTAGCCCAGCCTCATACATCTCTCGGTTGTTCTTTAACCTATGTTCTTTTCCTGCTCAAGCAGTGTATTCACAGTGTTTGTCTCGCACACTTTGGCCTTTGCCAGTTCTAGAAGGACTGCACTTCGGAGGTGGGGAATCGAATGAAGTGAATAGTGCCTTTCCTCTCCACCGATTTGGCGTTGTCCAGCTGGAGATGG
>CP045891.1:31084517-31192325 GCA_013387185.1 Caligus rogercresseyi
TATATATAATACCCTAGGAACGAACACAAAAATTAACAATTTTGTATGTTACAGCCAAACCACTTGATGGATTGAGTTGAAATTTGGCACAGAGATGTCTTTCTATCTGGAGATTATATTGGCCAAAAAATAATTGTCTTTATGGCCACAATGGGCTAGAAAAGGCCAATTGAAAGTTGGATTTCCAGGTTTTGATAAACAAATGTATTTTTTTCATTACAAATATTTCAAAGAATTATTTTTCTAAGATTTTGATATTTACATGTTGGTATGTATATTCAAAACTCCATTTTAAGAGCGATCAAACTTTTAAAAAAAAGGGAGAAAGAAAAATGAATATATATCTTATATAATAATACCCTAGGAATAATACAAAAACGCGACTTTTTTATATGTTACAGCTAAACCATCTTTTTTATAGTTGAAATTTGGCACAGAGATGTTTTTCTATCTGGAGATTATATTATAAAAAATAATTGTCTTTATGTTGACAATGGGCTAGAAAAGGCCAATTGAAAGTTGAATTTCCAGGTTTTGATAAATAAATGTATTTTTTCATAATAAATATTTCAAAGAACTACTCTTTCTAAGAATTTGATATTTACATGTTGGTATGTATCTTCAAAAACTCATTTTAAGAGCGATCAAACTTTAAATAAAAAAGGGAGAAAGAAAAAATGAATGCCACTATTCTTATATAATAATACCCTAAAAGTCATGGCATGTGGATGTAGCAGCTTAAACAATAGATTGATCAAATTGCAATTCAGCATGGAGATGTATTTTTATTGGGGATATTATTGAGCCAAAAAAATAATGTATGACATACTTTTGCTCCTCTGTCATACGTCATATATATACATATAGCCATTGAAAATTAAATGCCAATTTATCCATTTATTTCAAAAAATACATACCAAGATACAAATATACATTTTTGAACTCTAAGCAAAAATACAATTGCGATGAGGTAATAAATTAGGGATCTTTAGTACTCAAGAGTTGAAGTACTCATATCTCACGCTCAAGCAGAATAGTTTCTTAGTGTGAAAAATTATTGCCGCCCTAGAGTGAAAAATATGACAGATATATACCCATGTTATAAAGTATGAAGTGTAGTTCATGCGAAGGCACAGGGTCAAAACTTTTGAGAAATTGGGGATTTATCTGCCAAGTCCAGGTTTCCCACATGGTCAGTTATATGTGGCTTTCTCAAGGACAAAGTATATGGCATGTGTGATGGTGGAGGTGGAGGAAATAAAACAGTGACACCCAACGTAATATATCAGGAAGTGCTTGACTCCACTTAAGGGATTTCTTTCATTTTTTCTTTGTATTTATTATAATATTTTCTCATTGGAATAAATAACATAATAATTTTAAAAAGGATATTTCTTTGTTATTTATTATGCTGTTAAAAACACAAAGCGTCACTGTGTTACGGGTCCCGCTAGTATTTAATAATAACCAGTTTATATTATTTAATATTTTTGAAATTGACGTACTTATGAAAGATTAATATATTTTGGGATCCCTTTATTCAAATTACTTCTCACTTGAAATAGCTCTCTCAGAAGGGCAAAAAACTTTTCCATGTTGAGTGAGATGACGTCAACGGAGTCTGCGAGCATTCGGACTTGCTCACGTTCCTGAGTCCTAACGAACTCATCCGCTAGACCCTGAAGCTCCTGTCCCGTTCTTCGCCAGAGTGGATTATGGAAATTATCAAGGGACATTGAGTTTGCCGGGGCCTTTCTGGATTGTGAACAGAGCTGACGTGGTAATCTGAGAGACTGGAATGAACCAGGGGATCCAAGCCCTCGCATCGCATTCGTTCGTAGAGAAAGTGAAGATAGAGTTCTTGGCCTTCTATTTCATCTTCCTGTGAGACAATGAAACAAAATATAATGAGTCAAATATAGATGAAAGTCAAAAGCGGATAGGATAGTCCATTGATATCATAAGTACTTATTAACATGAAATAAATAGTAGATATTAAATAAATTATTGATATCAACCATAGAGATATAAAGAGCTTATTCCCTCCAATAGCAGAGAACATCGTTCAGCTGTATTTGGGACACAATGACGTATTTCTCTGAAGGATCCATAGAGATATAAAGAGCTTATTCTCTCCAATGACAGAGAAACATCGTTCAGCTGTATTCGGTACACAATGACGTATTTCTCTGACAGATCCAATAAGCTCTCTATGTCTTTATATCTCTATGATATCAACTCATCATTTTGAAGGGTTTTGTTACTGCATATTTTTCCAGCTCATAAATATATTTTTTGTTACAATAAAATAAAAACTCAATTGACAGCAGCGTAAAAGGATATAAATGAAAATTATGGTTTAAATTTATATTAATTTTTAGAAAATATAAAAACATAAAATAGATAAAGAAATGTTTCTATATATAACATCAAAATTTTGGCTTTTACTCTCATAAGTGTCGAAATCGTTCCACTTCCTCAGCAATTCAAAATGTCAATCTCAAATACACATGCTTTAAAATATGACATGGAAATAATTGAATAATATAGTATTACGTATAACTAGATGTGTCACTTTTTATATAATCACATACCAAACCTTACAAATCGAAAGTACTGGACAGGCGTTCCAAATGGTTAGGTAAGCTTTTAATCCACACAAAAAGTTAATTGAATACAATCAAAGCATTTTTTTGCCTATATGGTTCGATAGAATCGCATCCGACAGGATATAAATAAGCATTATAGCATTAAAATTAGTCTATCGAACCTAGGATCTTATCAATGAGGTAGACCAAAAATAACCATCCCCTCTCGGGATTCGAACCTGCGCCCCCAACATTGAGAGTTGAACACGCCTTAACACGCAAGGCTATCGCACCCCTTAGAAAGCATTGAAAATTTGAGGACGCGTATTCATAAAATAACTACAGAATGTGAAATGGACCTTGATATTAATATACAATAATACTTACTGAAAATCCTTCATCGATAGATCGTGCCTCTGTCGTCAATGGTTCCATGGGAGTTCGTTCACTCGAGAAAGAGTTGCTGAAAGGAAATAGTAAATAAAATATTTAAGCAAAAAAAATAAAATTTGCATCTATATCATTAGAGCAAAACCTAGCGAAAGCATTATGTAAAAATATATATTTCAACAGAAAAGGTTTAATATTAAAAATGGTAAATTTAGATTTATCAACAAAATACAGGATTATTTTATACTGTACTCAAAATGATTTACTTCAATTTCATCGCACATAAATTCTTCGAGGAACTTTTGGTTGACGCCTTTGTGTCGCGAAGCATTTTCCTTGTTCTGTTTCGAGACGAGGAAAATGCTTCGCCACAAAAAGTCCACGAAAAAAAGAAAACGAGGAAATTGACTGACTATAGAAGAAAAAGCGAGGTAAATCCCCACGATAAAAAGACAGCTATAAAAAATGTCCACGAGGAATTTGTGCGCGATGAAATTACGGTACACCCTCAAAAATAGAAATAAGTCTTTATTTTTTTATTCATAATTAAAGAATACTTAGGAGAAGAACTTGTTGAATTTGACAACGAAATATGTCATATGATCAATATTAATATTTTATGAAGCTTCAAAGTCCAATGTGGTTAAATGCAATAGAGTCGAATGAAGGAGTTACTTACGTAAAACATAAGTAAGACATCATTTAAAGCTAATACTTTTATACCACCTTAAGAAAGGGAGGGGTATTCTATATATGATTAAAATATGAATAAAATAGTTTTATGTAAACAAATACACTTATATTCAAGCTAGTTTTGCACTTTGTCTAATTGTGGGCTATAAAAGATATCAATTATATTACAAAGAAGACAGTATAACTTGCTAGAAATTTATCTAAAATAAGACATAATATTTCTTATAGAATAAATGGGACATTAATATTGATTACAAATACTAAAACCAAGAGCCACTTTTTAAATGAATGAATAAAGATGACTCGAAATTAAACATAACTCAAGAGTGAGTAAAGACAATGAAACGTTCAACAATCTTTTTTTATTACTATAAACCAGGATTTGAACCATAATGCAAAATCATATTGTATGACACTGTATCTACTCGAGTTATTAATAAAATATTTTGTTAAAAAATATATAATTTTCGTGTATAATTAATTTGCAAAAAAAAACCTGTGGATATAACATGTTTTTTATTGTCAGTTTTCATAGAATAATGCCTTCATATAAATAGTCACAATATCACCACTCAGTAATCTCCAATCAAAACCCTGGCGGTTATAAGGACAAAACATGATTGATCATATTTGCTTCATCAATGAAAAAAAAGGATAAAACCTAAAATATGCGTATTGTTTCATAATTCACTACTGCAATTACAAGATATATTATAAATACATCTGTCAAAAACTGTCTCATCTACCTTATTTGTAAAAGATTGAAGGTAAGTGTTCATTTTATGCCTGAGTAGTCGCAATACACGTCTTGCTCACCAAAAATAGATCAACTTTAATCAATAAGGATATTTCTGGATGTGACATGTTTTTAATTCCCCCTATGATTAAAGGCCTGTCAGCTTAATTTTATTTAAGTGTCAAAAATATATAGGCAATCTAGCAAGGACTCAATATTTCTTCTGACCATATCCAAAAGAGATCAAACCGATCAGACGTTCCTTTAGGCAACCATAATAATATTTTATAAATGCCATTGGATCATTTGAATAATAAAAAATATATGTAACTTGATTTTATTCAACGAATCTTACAAAAGCTTAGTTGGTATAACTAAATATTTTTAGAGTATTATTTTTACACACTTCATCAATTCCCTTGCCTTGTATTAGGAAATAATGTACGATAACTTAAAATAAAGCTTCTATGAATTATAGATCAATATTATATAAAAAGAATACGCTAGAAGTTTATTATTATTTGTAATTTAATTTGTATCAACTTTTTGATAGAAAAACTGATCTGACAAGTAAGAATGAAAAAGTCAATTGAATCAAGAATATTGGACTTAAAATGGGAGTTCATCAATAAACAAAATTATTTTTTTGTAATAAAGGAAGTAATAAAATTATTTAAAACTAAAAATGATTTGTTTCCCTATTTTTTGTTTATTTTTAAATTTCATATTTTAACACCATTGAAGTTAAATGCGTTGGTCAAAAGGTGCAATATTTTTTTAACATACCATCCAAATAGCATAGAGACAAACGCAATTCAAGGATCAACACGCAATGTGTCAGGATAATAATAAATGGATATGTGTTCTTTGACACATATTTTAACTCATCCCAAAAAAATAATATTAAATCTGTCAAGCAAAAAAATAAACACGTTTGACTTCTTTTATGACATACAAACGAGGACGCATATTATAATGATGCCGCCTTGACGTTGTGTGAAGGGTATCATGCTCAGAGTAGCGGCGTCGCCTAATGATCCTTGAGGACGGCGGAACAGCGTCTTCTTCATCTTCGTCTAAAGGAGCAAGAGAGATCAAGGGGATCAAGTGCCAATTATGGAGGAGTCACCATTATTAGGGGCCTTACCTGCCTCGTCTCCGTCCTTACCCCGGAGAGAAGGAGGAAACTTTCTTGCCATTCTCTTGGTGATGCAAATAATAATAATAAATAGACGTCCAGCCTAGGAGTAAGATGTGAGCATATCCTTTAAATCCTATCATCCTGCTCTCATAGATCAAGGCCCAACACACAAGGCCTAAGGAATAGATAATCATAAGTAGAACGTATGACGTCAACGGACTAAGTTGTTTTTCCCCTTGCTTGTCTTGGCGCTTAAGAATCTTGAAGATATCAATATACTTTATTAAGGGCCATGGCCATTACCGACTTTAATCATTTTGGGTAATTCTACTAAGCTTGTCTGTCTCTTAAATCAAAAAACGTTGTAAAATAAGAATTCCTTTAGTGCATTATTACTAAAAAGTTCTATGTATTTCTAAATAAAGCCATATTTGTCCATGAGGTCATTGATATGATTATAGGGCAATCACCCCCCAGACAATCACCCCCGGACATTTACCCCCCGTTAGTAATATTTCTTATCTCATAAAGTCCACTTTTAAAGTTAACTATGTTTTCCAGCTATAACAAAGGTGACGTCACTGGTTAGCAAGCAGTCCCAGTTCTTTAGAATTGGAATCTGTATAAATTAAACGTGCATAAAATTGCAAATTTCGTGTCTTAGACATTATATCTAGGTTATCTATGTACAACTAGACAATCATACAGTTTGTAACCAATCAACTCAAGATATTTTATATATCTCATATAGGTCCTAATCTATTTTCTAAGATTTCATCAAGGAACCACTTGTCCTAAATCGAAGACTATGATCATTGGAGAAAGTGACTATTTGAAAATCAAAACTCATCAACTCAAATAATTTGACATATAAATTTTATTCTCAATCTATTATATTCATTTCTTCACACCCAAAAACGTGTTCCTGTGGCTTTTTTTAAGATATTCAAGTCCCCATTAGTCTTCGCAAGCAGCGGAAACAGAGCCCTATAAGGAGAGTTACGTCGTGAGACCTGTCTGTAGTCAGGCTCATAATATTTATAATTTATCGAGGGAGTTGTAAGTAAACAGTCTTTTGAAATATTTCTTTCGAAGTATAAAAACAATATAAACTCTAAAGATCTATTTAAAAAATCATTTCATTAAGAAACTATTCTTCTTCTGGTCGATTAATATTTTAATTGGATAAATTTAATAAGGAGTTTACAAAAATTGAAGGAATATTTAAATTATATGTAAAAGAATTAGTAAAAATGAAACAAATAGGATCTTCAATAATAGAAATGGCAGTTCAACTAATTAGATCATCATTAGAATATACGAGTATACCACAATGTCATGAACTATAACAATATATATCAAGGTATATAAAAATTCGTTTACACATACATTTACGAGAACAGACGACTATAGTAAAAAAATAGGTCTAATAAAACCTCCAATTTATTTGGAAGTAGAAGTATGTACATGGGAAAATTATGTAAATAATTATCAAATTCATGTATTTTATAATAATTAATATATCCCAGATTAGTGAAATGATTAATTATAAATTACAAAATAAAAATTAATATTTTTTTAATTGAAATATATTTTACAACACGTAGTAATAAAAAAATATAAATAATATTTTTATATTTTTTATTACTACGTGTTGTAAAATATATTTCAATTATAAAAAAATATTTTTTTAAATTATTTTGTCATTCATAATTAATCATTTCACTAATCTGGATATATAAATCGGGTTCAATGATAAATCCAGTTCATCAATACTTGGGATATTTTTTGGACAATCGTTTCTTATGGATATTTTTTTTTTTACCACATGATTTATATATATTTTTTATATTATTTAGTAAATCACGTATAAAATATGGAGTTAAATGCATAAGGGAGACTATTTAATTACTGAAACAATACCCCCAATGAATGAAAGGTTTTATAGACACAGTTTTTGTCATAGATTCCGATTTATTTATCCTAAGAATAACATAGGAACAATAATAGTTTCTTTCATTCCAAGCGTTGTTTTGAGCCATTCCATGCTATTTCACCAGGTGGCGCTCCAATCTATTGTCGTAACTCTCCTTATAGGGCTCTGCGGAAAAGGAGATCAAGAAAGTGGTTCACCAGTGACGTCACATTTGTTAATAGCTGGAAAACATAGTTAACTTCATAAGTGGACTTTAAGAGATAATAAATATTACTAACGGGGGGTAAATGCCCGGGGGGTGCTAGTCCAGGGGTGTGATGGTCGGGGGGGCTAGTCCGGGGGTGGTTGTCCTGTTACGCATTGATATCCCACTCTAAATGTTTTTTCGGAAAGCATAAAATGGACTACATCTGAAAGAGAAAATTCATACAAATAAAATTATAATAAGTATACCCAAAAATCATTCAAATCGATAACGGTCATGTCGTGAGGATGTGTTCAGATGGCAATTCTGAAGCTGTTAGCATGTGTTATATACGTATTTTTGAGTATTTTATTATAACATTATAAGTTTCATGTGAAAAAAAATATTCTTCTTTATTGAAATGTGTGTTAAGATTTTAAGCGAAAGGCGTTCATCAAAAAAAAAAATTGTCAATGACGTCACATGAAAAACATATTCATAGTTCTGTACTCCCTTCATTTTGTTATCAAAACTTTGTCACCAATGATGATAATGCAACACACCAATATGGTCATGAACAACTTCATCTTTCAAGCACTCAACCTAAATGAATTTCTGTATTGGTTGGAGTAATATGAAGATCTAAGGGAAAAGACATTAAATATAAGAACACAAGCAATTTTTCAAGATGCACAAAATCCTATTAGCTTAACAGGCTGCCATTTTAATATTACATTGGCTAAAGGATATTCCATCTAAATCTTTGCTGGCATAAAAACAGATTATACAGACGAAAATGTCCATATCTTCCCATTATCAATTATCATTAAATGCTATAAATATATTTATCTCTTAGAGAAAATTAACGCACATTTTGTACTTCCGTGAAAGCAAATGTAAAACTGCATATACAAGAATAAGAGGATCAAATCAATAATGACAATTATCTTTCATAATACTTAATAAAATTATACCTATTATAATAACTTGGTTTTAAGTCTTTGAAGGCCTAGGAATTATGAATTTGCAGATAACAGAACAAAGTCAGCTTAGGAATGAATAAAAAAACACCCACTCATTGACATCAAGACTTTGAGAGGCCTAATGGATACTGAATTTAAACTAGTTAATCAGTATTAAAAGTAATGGTTCAGTAAAGCTAAAGATGCTTAGGAGAGATGCTGTTATTTTGCTATTTTGGATAAATTCAACACTTGGTATTCATCCATAAAAACTGTTTGTGAGAGTCCTTTTAATGTTCGAAGACACCAAAAAACGAAAATTAATAAGGATATTATAGTTGAGGTTGCGTGAATGTGAATATGAGAGCTTATGATATGTCCTCAAAATAGGTATCTCCAATGTCTTTGCCGAGAGAAAAAATGTAAAAATATAAAGAATTATTAAACACAAAACAATATAATATATTGATAATATTATGCACGTAGCCTTCATAGTTTATACTCTATATACGTGTGATGATGCATTTTATTATTCAATGCATGCACTGAAGCAAAGAAAGGATGGGAGCTGTAATCAAGGTGACTATATAGAGGTACTATTATAACGAAAAAGTAACTAATGAAAACACAGCACAGATAAAATATGGTGTCGTCACACTTCGGGAAGAGTTGTTCTCATCTACAATGACATCAGTCACTGGAATGTGGATTGAAGTGAAGGCATTTGTTTAGAACTTTTCCGTCATTTCAAAATTAAAAGTTCATCTCTTTGGTTAAGCACTCAAGATGTTGAATTCCTTACTATTAACTTAATTATACAACCGTTCAGTACGGATTCATAGATATATAAAGATATAGAGACCTTATTTCCCTCAATAGCAAAGAAACTCGTTAAGCTGTATTATGTGCCCAACATAAACAAAGTAATTTGTTCTACGCCATCGTAAGTTGATCATAGAGATAGAAAAAAAAATATTGGGCACAATGAAGTATTTCTCTGAAGAAAATAATAAGCTCTCTATGTTGTTATATCTCTATGTACGGATTCCACTTATTATTTATTTATATTTTTCTACAGGGTGCAACTGCATTTGAGTGACCTTTTTAACGTTATCTCCAACTCAATATATATATATTGTATTAAAAAAGATAGACATTTCAAACTTTCCGAGGACGGCTATTAAACATTTATGAAGATAATGATTTAAGAAAATCCTCGATCTTCTCGTCAGTAAGGTCGCTCAGTAGTGATGGCGCCCTATACGTGACGTCACCATATTATATTTTCTGTATTTTTTCGTTATTTACTTTTTCGGATACCCTGTATAATAGTGTCACCTTGGCCGTAATAATGATAATATTACGAAACGCCGCTTAGGTCTTCGTTTTTACTTCATGCCTTTCATGATGATGAGTATTTTATAAATAAAAACTACAACTTCCAAGGCATGATAATACGCGCGGCATGCGAAGCATGTTCTGTCATCATCATAGGCAATGAGGAAGGTTTATAATAATAATAATAATGCCACTTGTGAGTACAAAAAGTGCAGCAGGACTTTTTTCTGGAAAAAAGGTTTTTTATATGAAATAAGTAACTTTGACCTTGCTGCGCTTCAAGTGAAGAAAGGAGAGAGAGGGATACAAAATGAAGGTCGACCTTTATAACTAAAATAGAGATAACTTCTTGTCACTTTAAAAAAAGGCACTCTTGCTTTAAAGAGACACAAAGTTTATACCTAAATGAAGCATTATTATTTATTATCGAAAGGTACTGTTATCCAATCCCCTTGTATGAATCTATTTAATTTATATGATGTTCCGCCTGAATAGATCGATGAGGAATGGTTCAATATCTCTTGAAGAGGATCGAACAAGTCGTCCGATCAGGAAACGAGGAGTCTCTTGGTCTATATAATGATAAACGTTAACTTTAGAAACTATGACGTATATCACATCTGACGTCAGGATAAATGAGTTCATACAATGGGATTGGATGTTCAAGGAATGTGTTATATGATTAATGTTTAAAAAAAACCACTTTCCTTCGAGGATTGAAGATTTGACATATGGGTTTTCGCTACGAGTTTAGAGTCAAATATTCGGAAGTCAGTAATTATATAAGATCCAACTGCTCAATCAAGTACTGTAAAAAAAATCTACAATATAAGGACTAGAAAATATGCACCAGTTTAAAATTTAGTTGCCCTAATAATTATATGATCTTAGGTAGGGATCCATGTTGAACGGCGTATGGGTCCAGACTGTAAGGATATAAATGTTGGGAGAGCTTATTAAATACAAAAAAGACGGAGTTGAGTTCTTAGAGGTGATGATGTGCTTCATGTCAAGAGAATAAAAACAATCGACATCTTGTGTTTTATTAACCTAAATATATTCAAATAATTATTTTTTTAAAGTAAAAGGTAAATATATATATATATATATATCATCATGACATAAAAGTCAAGATTTGTTGCTAAGTTTGGAAATTGTTTTTCATTGTTTTGATCCTCTGATTTTCTTTATGAACATATTATCAACAGTGTCAACTTGAGTGTTTTGGTTTTCAATAACCTTCTAAAGATTAATATCGCCATTCAAGGTCGGGTGTAAAACATATTTTTTTTAAATCAAATAGGTGTCATCATATTTTATGTAAATGTGAGCAAAAAAACAACGTTTTATTGTAATGTGCAAGCATCTTATTGATAACAATAACAAACGATAGTGGGTAGGCTCTGCCTTCGCAGGAATTGATGGTGGTAGTTGTGGTGGATAGGCTAAGTACCACCTCTCTGTGTACGTCTTTTCTTTCTATATCTTTTCCCTTCCTTTATGAGGTCTTCGTAGTAAGAAGTAGTATTGCAGGAAGGCAGGGAATATGTAAGTACCTTGTTGAACTTATTGTTATTGTTTTTTTGTTCTTCTTCGAGTGTGTGATGGTGGTGGCGTACTCTTTGGCTCTCTACTGGATCAAAAGACATCTTTTGGATCTCCACCATGTCTAAGAAGTAGCATCATATTTTCTTAATATTAAGAAGAAACGAAGAACTATCATGATGAACTTGGATTAATCCAGTCGCTTGTTGTGCATGTGTTTGTGGATTTGTCTTTCTCTCTCTCTGTTTCGTTATCAGGCGTGGAGTCAAGTTGATGAGGCAGACTCGTTGAGCAGGTCTCGGATGTGAGTGGAGGAGGGTGGCTTGGGATCTAATCATAAAGTATATAATAAAACATGCTGCCTGATCGCTGCGTCAAGAGGGATCTCGGGGGATCATCATCCGGTAGTAGTGGCAGTAGTAATAGCAGTAATGGAACCTGTTCCTCAAGCCGTCGACACACACCTCCTGACTCTACTTCCTCTGAGGACAAGAGGAAAGAAGGACCTCGAAAGAGGAGTAAAAACACGGATGACGAAGAAGAGGGGTGCTCTTTGCCCAAGCGAAGCCCCAAACTAACACAACAAAAGGAAAGCAATGAAGAAAATGAGGAAAGTCACCAAACAGAGGACAGGGCGCCATCTGCCGGCCGAGCAGAGCCAGGTCATGACCTACCTGCTGACTATGAGGCTGAGCTCGTTTTGGACGCGAGTCCTCTACAGCTGGAGCGATCCCTCCTTATCCACCAAGTCGAGGGGGGAGAAGAGTCCTCATCAGCCTCCCCTCCAAGGGGCCCCGGGGAAGAATCCATTATGGCCTCGAGTAATTCCTCCTTGGTAAAAGCTGCCTATCATTCCAGCAGCCTCCTCTCAGCGCCCAGCGTTGTTGTCCGGAGCAATCAGCCTACTGAGACCCTGATCCTTCCCAACCTGACCTCCGTCTTCAATCCGAGGAAGAAGAATTGGTTCCCTCCAAGGATGAGCCCCTCTCCTTCAATCCAGGGAATTCTTCCTCGCCCAAGGCGGACACCGAAGAAGAAGGGGACGTGCAGGAGCTACTCCTGCACGCATCGCCCTCACATAATATCTCAACAGAAGCCGAAGACGAACCAGACTTCCTCCATCACAAGGAGTTTTCCTACATCCTGGATGCACCAACAGCCTGCAAGTTCAGAAAAAATGAAGATCCACTCACGTACATTAACAAAGACCTGTTTTATGGTCTCAGTTTGGAATTTAGAAGAAATCCAGAGTCCAGTATTAGACACGGTAAGGAGGGACCTAAGAGAACACATATTTACATTGAACACGTTCCTACCAACTGCTGATACTTTAATATCGAAAGAATTTTTTATAGATGATTACGCATTTTAACACTTTAGAAAATTAAATAAGTAATCACTTTGTCAATATGAAATAACTCGATTTCAAAAAATATTGAAAAAAATCCAAACTTTTGTAAAATAAAAAAAACATTCCCTGCGACATGATAATGTTAGTTGACAGTTCTTTTTAGGCATATAAACAGCACAAAATCCTTAACATCCTTATGAATTAGGATAATAAACAGAAGCCTTATTCTCTAACGTGAATGTTGAAAGAAAAGGCGAGTGAATAAAAAACTGTTAGTGCTATGAAACAAAGCAATTTTGGCTGTTGAGAGACGGTAACATCAGCAACTCAGCCAAATGTTGTATTTATGAGAAAGATGTATACGACTGTTTAGTATTGTATTCGTACAAACAAGTGATAGGAACAACTTTTTCTATAAAATTAAAAAAAATATTGAAAGAAGGGAACTAGTTCCTTATGAATTTGTAAATTGTGTTAAAAAATAATATTAAATTTTTAGTGATATAAACCCCATATATATATATATTGGAAAACATTTGGTTTATTAAAACCCCAAATTTGTCATCTTCGATGTCTCTCACCAGACATTTACCCCTGGTTGTTTTCACATCTTAAGAACATGCTCAAAGGTTTCTTTTCATCATTACAGAAGCAAATCCAATCGATATTGTTTTTTCATATTTACTTCCAAAATAATATTTTAAAACACAGTGGCGTTTATAATATGCTTTATTTAAACAATTTGCAGGTTCCACCGTTACTAGTATTATACTCATGGATTTTAGAGAACAAAAATCCCGAGAAGAGGCTCTAAAAACCTGGTCCTTTTGGTACTCAAGACAGCATAATGAGGACGTTCGAATATTGGATGTGGAGTATAATGTGATGTCTGGGATAATTGGGCAACTACAGAGCTAGCCTACAATGCCGTGTCAGTTCAATGGTCCCCTGATCTCGGTGAGATATCTTCTTTTCACTTTAATCTAGGCTTGTGAGCGTCCTGGAATAAAAATATGTCCAGAAAATATCTTCAATATAGCGACTTAACATAAGTGCTCTAGAGGATCCGATCATATTTTTTTCAACCAACTATAAAACCTTACTTCTTATTGGCGTACAGTACTAAATGATATATTTCCATAAAAATATTAGGAATAATATTATTTTTTTTAGCTTCGTTTTAATCCGTTTTATTATGATTTATTATTTTTATGATTATGATGGACGATTAATATTGATTTATTAGGTGCCTTTAATCCTTTATTTTCAATAAATTGATTTTTGTACGATATTCGATTTAATAGCCCACTTGAATGATATGCTAATATGAAATGTTAATTGCACTGATTTTTTTAAAATATGGATATAATTGTAAATGATTGTTTGTTTAGTTCCTAGATTGGATCAAGGTCTGTATAATAAGGTCGGGGCAATACAAAAACAAACATGTAGCAGTGTGATTACTCAATGACGTCACTGGAGAACGATTATATATATATATATTTCAATCAATCTCTATCTATAAATTTATACATATATATGTATGTGTGTGGTCTGTATAAATAAAATAAGTATATATATATATATTATATTCGTTCTCCAGTGACGTCATTGAGTAGTTATACTACTAGAATAACATGTTAGTTTTTGTATTGTCCAGACCTTATTATACAGACCTTAGATTGGACCCACCTCACCGGAACTTAATCCGGTATCAGCCGGTTATATTGTAAATGATGTTATGATATGAATAAGGAAAATACTAATTGTCAAAATACTTACGACTATGTTGTGTTTTCTTAATCAGCCTTAATATAGGATTAATATGGATACTATTTCTTGTGTAAGTCTATTTTAATGCTATTTTAAAAAGCATTTCATTAAATGTATATATAAGAGGGTAGTTAACAATTTCAGTTAAGAAAATATAAGTAAATAAAACCTGCGATTTATATTTTTCTTACACATATACTTTTATAGATTCTTAAATAATTTCTATATTTGTTTTTAACGATTCTAATGGTATGATTCAACGATAATACCCAATACCCGATAAAATAGTCAATATACTGTAATATGGCAATATTTAGCGTATTCAATTACACTTATATAATTTTACTTACATAAACATAATGACAATTAGTATTTTTTTAGCAGTGTTATGGCCCGTAGAATAACGTAGACGATATAGCAGAATTTTAGTACTAGATGTATAAATATATTCGTTGATGATAAAATTCAGTTTATTTCTAGGTAATGCTTATGTCATGGTAGCCGTGCGATGTCTTTCAACGGATTTCAGTATACAAAAGGGCATCAAAGGCATTCCTCTCCAGCTTCAAGTAAGGTTTTCTGATTTCTTAATCGTAGCGTTAATAACATCTAGAAATCGAATGTGATATATCCAAGGCTCTATGACTGTGCTGCTTAAAAAGACATTCTTAAAAGCAATAACAAGTCCATGGTTGTTTAATATATATTTTGACTACTATATTTACAGATAGACACATCTGACGAGTTCGGTACATTGATAAGCCGCGGCGTGTGCCAAGTGAAGGTTTTTTGTGACAAGGGAGCCGAGCGAAAGACCCGCGAGGACCTGAAGCGCTTCGTGCGGGAAATTGAGAAGAACAACGGCCCCATGGAGTATTGCCGTGAAGGTCGGCCCCGCTCACTCTTCAAGCCCTGCAAAGACCTGTCCTCCAAGCCAATCCTCTTCATACCCGTTTCAAACGGCAGCAGCAACAACAGCACCACCAATAATACTAATAAATAGTAGCAGCACACCATTCCAGCGGCTTTTGGGGAGTAACGTTGGTGGGCGGCCTCCTCCGAGTGAAGAGAGTAGCTCTAAGCGGCGGAGCATCCGCTATCGCCCCGGGGATCCCCCTCTCGCATCATGATCTACGTCCGACAAGATAGCGATGACGTCTTCACTCCCCTTCACGTTCAACCCCCCACCGTCCTTGGACTCATCCAAGCCATCTCATCCAAATACCAAATCGACTTCAGCAACATCCGCCATCTCTACAGACGGGACCTACGCGGAATCACTGTCAAAGTGGACGATGACATGCTCAAATTCTACTGCGACGAGGATGCATTCCTCATGAAAGTCCTGGCTTTTGAGGAAAAAAATTCTCTGTCCCTTGTGCATGACATTGTACTTGTGGACCTTAAAACCTCACTGGCGGACATACGTGGAGCCGAAAAAGACACCAATAATAATGACAATGAACCCTCTGAAAATGATAGTACATCCCAGTAATCTATAAAGTACATAACACAGAAAGTATATATATATATTGTGTGTGTATATATCATCATGTCAAAATAGAAGAAGAATCATTTCTTACAAACTTATAATTATGATATTTGATCGTTCTCCTAATCCTTCCTACCAAATTATCAGCTTTATTTACTTATTACCTTACTCAGTAAAAGTAACAACGAAATAACAACTTAAGACCAAACAATGACGGTAGAGATATTTAAAAAAATCCCGTCACTCTTCCACCCAAACCCCCTATTTGGATATCTTCATTCCAAATATGTAAAGATGTAATATCAGTATTCACGTAAGACAGTATTTATGTTTAATCTAGTATTAGTTACTACTCTCATTCTGATCCATATTTAATGCCAAAATTCTATGAATAATATTCTAGTATTGTTAAGAAATATTTATATTCCTTGTTTATATCGATGTATATGTTCCATTTTGTAACCCATCTCAAACCATTATTTTTTTTGTTAGCTAAGCATTCACACACCAGTCATTAAGTTCTGTGAGGAGAAATCCTAATATGATGATATATCAATGATGATTACTAGTATTATTAATATGATTAGTAAGTGTGTTCTAATCTATCTTTGATAGTCATATATATATATATATATATATCCCTTTGTAAGAACCAAATAATATAAACGATATACTAATTGAATTGCTTTATAAAACGACTTATATTTGATGGGGGAGAAGAAAAGACATACAAATTCCGGTATAAAAAGTGACTAAAAAGTAGTTATTCCAAATGCTAATATTACTGACAAATGCTTGTGCGATGATGGAGAGACATCTTGAAGGAGGAATCTCATAAAGATCAACAACAAATTGTTAAAATGAATAGGAATCAAATACTGAGAATGAATAACAATGAAAAAATAATAAAAAACAATTGTGCCATTGACAAATACGACTATCTTGGGGTTCTCATGAGCTCCAAGAGGCATCCCACAGCTCCGAAGTATCCCTCATGCCTGCAGAAGAGTGCCTCGATGGATCCTCCTGACCAGAACTTCATAGCATAAGAGAGGAGTCGCATGGAAATTGTGTTGATGCGAAGGAAGTTCCCCACAAAGAGCACACGCTCGATGTTTTCTGCCTTGGCGCAGAGTCGAGCCAGGGAGCCGATGTTGTTCGTGATGGTCACGAGGCAGGCCCGGGCAAGATCTTCTTAGAGGCGCCTTCCGCTTGGCCGAGGAGTTCATTTGCCCAAAGCTGGAGGCCACGGTTTCCCCGCTGAGGCCGAACTTTTCGTAGCTTCCTCCGTAGATGTCTTTGACGAGCTTGTCGACCTTGGTGTTGTCCCCGTGGGCGGCTAGCTCCATGGCATCCTCAAAGGACTCGCAGTCCGTGAGGAGGCAACAGAGGCCAAAGAATGTTCCGCCGCCGAGGCTCGTACCGTATACACGCTTGTAGGTATGTGGCCCCGTGACAGAGAGGATGGAGACCCCGGAGCCTATGTTTACTAGGAGGAAGGGATACATGGAGTCCTCAGAGGAGGAGGTGTAGGAGAGGCTCTGAAAAGACTTTTCCTCGACGGGACCCTCTTCTTCGTCTTCCTGGATGTAAAAGAGCTCGTTGGCCTTGAAGCCTCGGATGAATTGAATCCCTCGGACGAGGGAGTTGAGCTCATCAAATTTGTGCAGGGTCATGTTCACGAGGTCCTTAAAGTCCTTCTCAAACTTGTAAGCACCCCCACCGGTAGCGCATATCGTGCTCGCCATGCTTGCCATGCCTGAAAAGAGTAAAAAAGATACATCATGAATCTTTATCCCTCTACAATTTTACTTAATGTAATTTCACTCAACTTTAAAATATATTATCAAATAAATGTTCAATCAAATACCCTATCAATTACTTGTATTAATAAATCATAATCCATAAATAGTTTAATTCTGCCCCATAAATTTTAAAATCATTTTTAAAGTCGTTGTTTTTAATTTAAAAGTATATCTTCTAATGATTATTTATTTATGTACTTCAAAGCTCCAATGGAATCTATTTGAACATTTTCATCTTAGCCATTTTTTCCGTCTGCCAGTTTCGAAAAAGAGGGGGTCGACAAGAAAGTTTGTGGAATGCATAAGAAATTTGACGAAATGGACCAGAGATTCGATTGTGGAACAACCTTCTATACGTATGCTTCTTAGTTCTCTCTAGGAAAAAGTTTCAAGGCCGATAAAAAAATGTACAGTCGTCTCTCGCAAAGTCGCGACCTCCCGGATCCACTACACGACCACCGCGATATATATGAGGGTCGCAATGTTGATATATATTGAAATTTAGATTTCAATTTTGTGTGAAACTTCTGCCATGGAGTTCATATGGGGACGTTTTACCGTGAAAAAACGGAGCCAAGCCGTCGTCGCGTAGTAAAAGAACTGCGAGAGGTCGAGGGACGAAGTAGCGAGGGCCGACTGTATTCATAGCATTTCTTTATCTTGAAGATTTAAAAGTTCATTATATTAACATCAATGCTTATTAAGCAAATATTCAAAATATTTTGTGTTCTTTTAGTTTCTACAATTTAGATATTTGAGGACTTCCGATTCGACACATGGCTCTTGTGAAAAAATTATAAGTAAAGATTTTGAGTTAAGCCCTTTGAATAGTCATTAATTATATTAAAAGCCATAAAATCAAGTCAAAATTAATTAAAAGTAGGTAAAAAATTACTTTTGAGCTAACGAATTACCCATTCATGGGTAAATATAAAATGTTCCTTCAGTATGGATTTTTGTAAATTAATCATCGAAAGTTAAAAAATAAATAATATTTAATAATAAAAAAACAATATTTTTTTTTTTGGCCGAAAAAATACCATATTTTTTTTAATCGACATAAATTTTAAAGATTATTAAACGCTGTATAACTGGCTTTTAGATTGTTTACTCTATTGAACTAAGTTCAAAGTTTTGACAAATGTCCTTACAATCGGTTGCATTCTTCTATAAAAATATATTTGGTGTTTTTTATAAATATATTTAACATTAAATAAATCGCTCTTCACTTTTGACCTAATTTGAGATTACAAGAATACTTACATATATCACATCAAAACATGTAAATGAAGAGTTCTGAGCCTTTTACATGTCATTTGAATAAATCAGTTTTTATTATGTTCATAAACTCTTAATATTAAAGAATACCCATCAAAAATACGTGGACCTCTCATAGTCATTTGATTTAACTTATAATCGTTATTTTAAGAATATAATATTTATTCAAATCCACACGGATAATACCGAGAGATGTATGAGGCTGGGCTATAGGAGTTTAGAACTACCACCCCCGACATTTACCACCCGTTACTAATATTTCTTATCCCTTAAAGTCCACTTATGAAGTTAACTATGTTTTCTTTATTACAAAATTGTATTAGTGTTTAAAACCTATGTTACTAATATCGGTTATATGTTTATATGGCCGATATTAGGAACATATATTTTAAACACTAAAGCAATTTTGACATAAAAAACATAGTTAACTTCATAAGTGGACTTTAAAAGATAAGAAATATTAGTAACGAGGGGTAGGTCCCCGGGGATGGTAGTTCTCAACTCCTCTAGCCCAGCCTCATACATCTCTCGGTTGTTCTTTAACCTATGTTCTTTTCCTGCTCAAGCAGTGTAATTCACAGTGTTTGTCTCGCACCTTTGGCCTTTGCCAGTTCTATGAAGGACTGCACTTCGGAGGTGGGGAATCGAATGAAGTGAATAGTGCCTTCCTCTCCACCGATTTGTGCGTTGTCCAGCTGGAGATGGGTGTCCGGTGTCCGTGCTCCCGTAGGCCTTGTTCATGGTAAGGTATCGACGGATATTGGCCAGGCCTGAGCGAAAGGGCTCCTCTCGTCCTTTGGGCTCGAAGTACACAAGCTTCGTGAGAGTTCCACCAATGTCCATGCCGAACCAGGGCATGGGCGGTATGGAAGGCGAGGAGGAAGGGGAAGGAGAGGACGCCATGAGACACGACGAACCCTGAAATCACCGGTGATAAAAGATAGGCGTAAATATCTTAGATATTATCTATCTCATTGATTAAAAAAGTCAAGTACGGTTAGTTCTGCATTGCAACATAAATCAAGCCCCGGAGGAGTAAAGGGAATCACATTTTAAAAGCATCCAGTGATGTCATCAAAACTTACATAACGTCTTTTTTTGTACAGAGCCTTAAAAGTATAGGGCTCTGATTTTGTAAATACAAAAGCTTACTATGAATACATTGGATATTGTGTGTTGCCTCTCTCTTTTTCTTCTCCTCAGCTCTTGTTATATATAATCTAACGTATGCGTTCACTCTTAGCATCATGCACAACGCAACCTCGTATAATTATAATAACAAACCAAGGCGACACCTATCTCACATAAAGTGAACCCATTCCCTATTCTTGAGTGTTGTCCTAGGATTATCTTATTCAATTTTTATTATTATTCAGAATTAATAAATTATTATCGTATGAATTTAATAAATATAAATAATTTACTTATTATATGAGTTATTTTTAATGCCATCTTGTGTAAAGGATTTACATCCACAAAATCCTTTTCATGAAGGAAAACTTAGGCTTTTTGATTACTCTTTCAGGCATCCTCATTGGGACTAGAATTTGATCTTACTCTTTAAGGGGTTTCAGCAACAGAGGATTTACTTTACTGCAAACACTTTGATTATATATTTTATAAACGTTCAAGATCATATATATTTTCTGCAAGATAATGGTGTTGTCGGGTCAAATATACCATATTAGTATGGGTTTGCTTAATATAACCCGCGTTATTATTACTATTATTATATCAAGTTGTGACTTGTTCTCTTTTTTCATTTTTATCTCTAATCATATCCCGGCATTATTGGAGTACTTAAAATACTCAGTGTGTATCTAAGCGATCTGATTGGTTGATGAAATACTTAGAAGAGCACCATCTTGGGTTCTTCTTATTATTATTATCAGGGTACACAATTGTTACTTTTTCTCTTAATAAAGAACGCCTATCTCTCAGACAGAACTCTGACTCTTTATTTATTAAGGTTATCATTAATTAGGTTTATCCGCTGCATCGGGGATACATCATCATGGTCCTTTGGGGTTGGGTACTTAGTTTCTTATAAAGTCCATTTCCCTCTACAGGTGTATTTATAAAGTTTTTTAAAAGCTTATATAATGTAGATATTTTACATTTGCGGCTATCCATAGTCGCCTTTACATTACTGATTATGACATTTTTGAAGTCGATACACATTTCAATTTTATTAGGCTTGTAAAAGGAGCGTATAAATCAAAGGAGGCTCGACGGATATAGGGCTACATTAATCGGAAAAAATAAAAACCATGATTGCCAAGCCAAAAATAAAAAACTATATTGGCGATTTGTCATGTATCAAACCAATGAATACTAAAACAATCAGGAATGGTAAAGTCGCGCAACCTTTCAAATACAATGTGGGATCGACTAATTTATTTATTTGCCGCGTGAATGAAGTAGTGAAAGCAAGTGAGTGAAAGTGTGTAGAGGAATCGTTTTAGAACTACCTATTTATCTTCAAACTAGACGACAATGGGGAAGGTTTGTGTTGCTCTGGGTTGCAAGAGTGGCTACAAACCAAAGGGCAATGAGGGGAAAAAGAGACGGTTTCATATGTTCCCCAAGGATGAGTCCCTACGCCAACTCTGGACAAAGGCTGTTCCGCGAAAAAATTAGATACCTTCAAGACATTCTGCGTTGTGTGACGTACATTTCATGCCCACCGATTATAAGCCAGAGTCTACTGACTCTAATCCATCACGTTCAGACAGATCTGGAAAAACTCTTTGTCTTAAGATATTAAAAAAAGATGCCGTCCCTTCCAATTTTCCAAATCTTCCTCACTACTATTCAAAAAAGCCTCCTCCAAAGCGTTCCTCCACCTAAACCTCCTCCTCACGACTCCTTAACGAAAACGAGCGAATTTTAAAAAAGATTAAGGCTTTTGAAGAGGCCAACTCATTTTTAACACTCGAAGAGCTTCTAATTAAAATGGATAGGACTTGCCTTCCGAGCGGCGTTCAAAAACATTATGATGAAAAAGATAAAGAGCTGGTGTTCTTCAAGATGAACTTTAGTCATGGAGGACCGTCAATAGACTTCAGTCTAAAGATTAATGAAGAAATTACAATCCATATACGGTAAGCCAAACTTCATTCCTTAACCTTCTTTATTTATATATTGTTTTTCACATTTCAAAACTTGACTATTCCTCAGTATTTTCTTATTAATACTGATTCATACAACTACGATGACTTTATTCCCTGCTATGTTGTAAGATAGAGATCTATCTTTTAATCATCTCGAACATATCCCCAAGAACAATCATATAACAAAATGTGACACCCTTCTTAATATTTTGGCCTTCTTAAATTCATTGACATCAAACTCTTCCACCAATCAACTATTTAGCTTGGAAAATGAATTAAACACAGCTTTAAATCATTGACAAATATCTTGCCCCATTTGGACGAAGCAAAAGAGAAGAAATTAAACTTTTTGATTGAACAATTATCCTTGTTGTTTAAATGTCCACAACAACGGTGATACAGTCCTGCCTTGTACGCCTTATCTATGTCCTGGAAAGGTTTCTCAACGAGTCTTTATAGAGATCTACGTAAAGAAGTTCTCACATTACCTACAATACGTCGCCTTACGGAACTTTCTTCATCTTTTAATTTAGAAACTGGATTGGTTGACTCTACAATAACTTACCTAAAGGCTCGCTTCAAGGCTCTAAGTCAAAATAGGGATAAAAATATTATTATAATTTTTGACGAAACATATGACGTATCAATAGTTTACTTTTGTTCTGGTTATATCGCGCATTCCTTATGTAAAACTATAGCCTGTCATTCTTGCCACAATTTATTGACAGCTTTAAATAAAAATTCGATGTAAAATTATTCTCCTTAGAAACTATTGATGATGAAAGTAAACTTTTAGATCAAATTAATCGAGTGGGGCTAACTCGTCCTTCTGATGTTCTTTTTTAACGTGTTCCTTTGTTTATGTATTTTTTTCAGAAATTCAAAGTTCAAAAAGTATCTTCAAAGAGTTGATTTCTTCCCCTTCTTCAAATTTTTTTTTGTTCTTTCGTTTATTAAACTTTTGGGAAATGATACTTACGCTTTGGAAATTATTTTAGCAGAATGCGAAGAGGACCTTTCCTTTGAAAAATTTATTCCACAAATCACTGCTAAATTTTTTAATTGTATGTCCAAAAATTATGTTTCGGAAATCAATGATCAAATTCACAAAAACAAAAGAAAAATAAGCAGTCAAAATATGACAAATAATTCTAAGAGATTGAAAAAACTTAAAGGAGAATAAACAAAATGTATGTATGTTATTATAATTTTGCAGAATGTCTTAAATTTATCCATGTTTAATTAATATATGTCCATAAATTTGTAACTAGTAAAAATATATATTTCCTTCTCAAAATCATAATTTGTTATGAAATAAATAAGGAAAGGGGAGAATGTACGCGTATTCTCCTTTTTCCTTTTTAGATCCCTCATCGTATTTTCCTCACGAGCCTTCTTTTCCTTGTTGTTTTAGTATTCATTGATCAAACATACACATAGGCGTAGGGGAGGTGTTTGGTTTGGGTGGGGACAGCATTCAATATGCTCGAATTTGAACAAGAACAGTTAAATCTGTGAAAAATAATCGAATGAAGAAAGCTTTGTAGATTAATATTTTCTTTATTGTAATTACACACTATTCATTGCATTATATTTAGTTCAGAAGACACTAGAAAAACATGTTGTTTCTTCCTTTTTATCTCCCAAATCATCTATTGTAGTATCGATATCCACTTTATTTACAAAACGCCTTTCGATGCAAAAGAAGTCCTAGAGCATGGAACCCTTCCTGGCTCATGGTGGACCTGAGGTAGGTCTTGAGTCTTCTCAAACAAGAAAAAAGATATCTCTGCTGAACATTATGTTACTGGCATTGTAGCTAAGGTCTCTGAAATATCAGTGAAGTTTGGCAAAGTTTCAATGGTTCAAAGGAAATTGGCATCTTCAAAATTATGAAGTATTGCAGCTTCAGCCATCTCGAGGTCTTCATTTACATTATAAAAGTTTGACACCAGCTTGAAGCTCTCCTCGCCTCCTTCTCACAACACAATGTCAGCAAGTGATATCAAGATGTTATTGTCTTCACATGCAAATATCTCTTTCAATTCAGAAAGTAACCTGTCTATGACATCATAGAATACTTTAATTCTGCCTCTCTGGACATCGGTATAAGAGAAAGAGATGGTATATTCTTCAGAAATCTCTCCTACCAGGGCTTGCACTCTTTTTTATGGATTTTTCTTTCTTCTTGATGTCTTAGCGTCATCACTTTCTGCAGCCATTTCGCTGTCGATTTTGGCCGATTTTTTAGCTTTTCCAAGACCAAAAAAAGCATTTCTTTATTTCAACACCCAGATAAAGTTTTCATGGTGACATCGCATGTAGTTTTGACGGTCATCTCGTCCACTTCATGATCCTGCAAGTACCTAGCCAAGGAATCGGTGTTTGAAAAATTCACCTTGAGTGTGTGAAGTTCCAGGAGAAACTGGACCTCCAGCATTGCCTTCACCAGTTCTCGGACATCCACTGTAAGTTACTTTTTTTAAACGAACGATTTTTTTGTCGTTTGCGAATGATTATAAAGACGACACTGATTCAGTGTATTTTAATCAAACTTGAAAAAGGAACAAATTAAAAAAATCAACAAACGGACGAAAGATAAAAAAATGACGGACGAACTTTAAGGTTGAGAATGCCCACAAGTCTGCAAATTATCTAAGGAGTACTCCATTATATGGAAGAACATATTTTATAAATTTGTTTTATAAGATGTAACTTTCATAATAGTTTTATAAATAAACGTTAATAAACGAATTAAAGGCTATGTTGTAATTATATAAGATTCCAACAAAAGTATTTTGAATTAATTGCTAAGAATTTTTGATGTTAATAGAACCTTTACAGTGTTTTATGTAGTAATAAATTAATTTGTCATGACTTTTATTGGTAGCGACATCGGACGGATTCTATAGAAGGTCCTTATTTACTCTCATGCCCATGTTTTATCATGGTCTTTCAGCACCAAAGCTTTGACTTCTCTATTTGAACCTATATTTTTGAGACAAAAAACGTTGGAATAAATGGTTCCAATAGGCTGTGGGTCCATACTCTTTTTCTATTGACGCCTTTATGTGTGTACAATATAAGACAAAAACAATCTGAAATAAATGTTTCACATAGCCTATGAGCACATAACTCTACAGGCTTGTCTTTTAATATGAATACAAAAAGTAAACGTTCACAAAATTTGACACATGTGAGTACATTTGCTACATGATAAAATTTATTATTTTCTCTAAATCGGGGTTTCCTCTTCCTAGATATATAAGTTTGTTATTATAATAATTAAGTTAAAAAAATACTTACGGAATAAATCATGCTGGTAAGGACAATTATACAATTATGTAGGTTTGAAGGTAGGATTGTTAGCCATCAGTCGCTTTTGCTTTCAGTTCAGCGTTAAATTTAGTATACCGTTTTTTTTTTTTTTTTTTTTTGCCTATATGGTTTGATAGAATTGCATCCGATAAGATATAAATAAGCATTATAGCATTATAATTAGTCTATCGAACCTAGGATCTACCGTTTGTTATCTTCCTGGCTTTTTCAACCCAACTTGCGTCATATCTATTGATCATTGAACGAAATACAATTTTAAGTATCTAGATCAAAGAAGGGCTAATTTCTACATTCTGTTGCTGTCACAATTTTTTTGTCAACTTAGTTTACTTAAGCTTTGTATTTGTGAGGTAGAATATCTCTTATTCCGGCTGTTTGAATATAAAAACCCCAGCCGAGTTGTCAGGGATCTCAAGTCTCCCGTATTCCCACCGTTCCACACGCCAATGGATCATATTGTCACTAATACACTCTGCCACTCACTTTAAGACTTGAGATCCCTGTGAATTGCAATGAAGAACAATAAATATTCATGTTTCCTTACCTTAAGTTTGTAATTCAGTAGATCATCGTTAATATCAATGATCATCGGAGCCGAGATCTCACCACCCATTTTTGGAATATAAAATTAAAACTGAGGCAAAAATAAGGGGTTCCCGCCATTAAGTATATAACCAAGGTTGAAAAAGCCCGCGACACAACAACAGAAAATAATTTCTTCATTTAAAGTTGTGCAAGACTTGAGACGAGAGTGCATTGGGTCAAGCGATACAAGAACACGAACAAAATCGCACGTCCCTCATGAGATATGTATGTATATAATATATTGTATATTTCATATACATGGCCACCAGACAAAATAATGATCTGTAATGATGATAATTGAGTTACGAGTATGTATTTTGTAGTTTTGATGTGATTAAAAAAATGAGAAGGGCGGTATAAAATTTTTAAGAATCGTAATAATAATAGTTATAAAGTATCTAACAATAATTTTTAACTAGCAAAATAATAATAATAATTTGATTGATTACTCTAATAAAGGTAATAATAATAATATTTATAATTATAAAACAACTCTATTACTGATTTTGGTAGTACTTAAAATGAAATGTAATAATATAATGACACTGATCTGTGATGGAAAGTCCACTGTAGATAGCTAAATTGAATAATTAGTAGATCTTTATTTGTTTTTGTTTTTCAAAGATGCATTCCCATTTTCACATTTAAAACTTTTAAAATAAACTCCTTTTCTCAACTTTTTCATGTTGACAATCATTTTTGTTTGATAAATAGTTCAATGTGAACCAGGAAAAGTAAAGAAAATGGCGTGTATTTAGGTTGTAACTTGATTATAATTTGTTTTTTCGCTATTTGAAGCTCAATCTTTTAACATCTCTGTTTTGGCCATCAAAGTTACAGTGGACTTTTTATTGATTTTCACAGGTTAGTGTAATAATCTAATGAATGATGGACCCAAAAGTTATGTCCACTGTGGATTAACAACGTTATTAGTCCCGGCCACGACGACCACTTCGTTCATTTGCGGTTGTCTGAGCGCATACTCCTGTTCTTGGGTGTTGTAGGTTGTATGATTTGCTGCCTGTGGAGGAGGATTCGTGGCAATGTAGGCCGTGGGTGGAGGATTAATTGGTCCATTGGTGGTGTAAAAAGTTGCGTCCACCGGCTGAACGGAGACGCCTCCGTTGAGAACGGTCCCTGGCGGTGCAATAACCGTAGGCAGGCTCACGACAGCAGGCGCCAGGGTGACACCGGCTGGCACAGCCAAGCTATTGGCCATGATTTGTCCAGGTTGCGCTTGGATCGTCTGTGGGACCTGCTGAATGAGTTGTGGCGTGTTGGTCCCTATGATCTGCGCGGGGTTCACGAGTTGCGGCTGTTGTGGAAGGGGCTGCTGGTGTTTCTGTTGTTGTGAGGCTAATGGAGGCTGGGGTGGTAGCTTTCGGACGCCTCGGCCGAACTCGAGGAGCGTTTCCAGGGTGGTGGGTGTGTTGATTACCATTTGCTGTACGTGTCTCCCCATGAGTCCGTCGGGAAGGAGTCTTCGGCGAATGGGTGGGACAACAGGGAGCTTTGCTCCACGTGAGGTTCCCCTAGACTGATGGTGGGAATGGTGAGATGCGTGGTTGTGGGAGGCCGTCTGTTGGCCCATGCTGCTGGTGCCTCCATTCATATTGTGGCCAAGGGCGGTCAGCTTGGAGGCGCTCTGTATAATGGACGAAAAACTAAAAGAGCCCTTGGAGTCATCCCTGGCGTTTTTGGAGTCACCAATGCCTGGGGCTTTAGGTACTTGCGGCAATTTACGGTTCCTCGTGGACAAAGGCACAGGCTTCTGAGAGACTGGTAGAGCTTGAGCAGGCTGGGAGAGCTTCACTGCTTTTTGCGCCTCGGGCGGAGGCTGGGGGAGTCGCCGTCCTGGGCCTGCCATGCGCGACCAATTGCGTAGATCTGAAGCGGTTTTCTCTATGGAAAAGTTACGTATCCCGGAGAGCTTTCTGTCAAGAGATCTATTTTGATATGGAGGGAATTCAGGGATCGCAGAGTGTTTTCGCTCTGGGCTGGGGGTTCGCATTCGGCGAAGGGGCGCTCGGCGCTCTTCGGGGGCTTCGTCAATCCGTGTGGAGGGGCGGAAGGGGTAGCCTCCGTGATGCTTTGTGTGTGGAGGATGGGAGGGCGGGGGATGATGGTGCTGCTGCCACTGGTCTTGGCGGGAAAACCAATCATCCCGGTACCAATTACTGTCACTCTTCAAATGAGGGACACTCTTATGATGCCGCCTATGGCCATGGATGTGAGGAGGAGGATCTCTCGGACGCGTGCTTAGGGTTTGAGACTCATAGGCAGGACCGTGTCTGCAAAGAAAAGGGTGCTGCATTAAAATATATTAGAGGAAACAATTAAAGAAATATCTCACGAGTATCCTCGATGATCATGCACTCCAGGAGGACTCTTGATGGAGGGTGATCGGGAGTCCCACCGGCCAAGTATTCGTTTGCGTCCGGGGACTGCACGGATTCGTTGTATGAAGATCGGAGGGACTCATTATCTACCATAATCGTTGCACGACGGCCATCCTAATAGAAATGAGAACATTCATGGAATCATCATCAAGCAGGAAGCATGAACGAAAAAGACGCTGCCAAAAATGAAATGTAGGTAAACTGCCTTGACATAAAAGTGCATTGGTTTATAGTGCAAATAAAAACGATTCTATGATCATAAATCAAATTATACGAATCTACATCTGTATAGTATATTGTATATGTCACAGGTCTCTGTTGGCCTGTGGGAAGCATGCATTGTCTGTTGATCGGGGGAAGCGACAAAATGGACGAGTATATGTAGTTAATAAACTTACCTTCTGTTTTTTATTATACGTTATTGGATCCGCAGCTTCGTCCTCCTTTAAATGTGGGATGCTGAGACCCATTATTCTTTGCAGAAGAGACCCTTTCTAAAAACGCGGGCAGAAAATACGATAGTCTATGTAAGGTGATGCAAATCAACTGCGCGAGGCTAAAAGTTTATGGCCTACAACTATGGCTCTTACTTTTTTTTAACAATGATCGATGAAGGATCCTTTTATTTTGAGTTATATAATCAATATATTAGTTTTTGTTGAGAAAAACAATAATTTTTGAAAGAAAATGAGAGTCCTTGTAACCAAAAACGAATTGTTTTTCCCTCCAAGAAGACTCTAGAGCTAAATTTATGTCCTTCAAGGGCCTTTATGTTTACAAATGTATTGGTAAAATAGTAAAATTATAATTCTATTTTATTGTATGACAATAATATCATCGATTTGAACCAGTGCCTAGATTTTTCGACGTTATATATATATATATTATATATATATATATATATATATATATATATATATATATATATATATATATATATATATATATATATATATATATATATATATTATATATATATATATATATATATATATATAACAATTAGTTACAATTATCAAACATCACGGTGTATTTTGCATGATGTATCAGAAGATATTTATTTGTTTAAAACTAAATTCTTAATGTCTATTATATTTTATACCTTTAAATAATGAATTATTCTGTGATGCGTCCTATACTTAAATATGCAGCGTAGATTTTTTCTTATTTTTCGAAGCACTTGACAACTTTTCTTAAGTACTACTCAGGTAATATTTCGATATCTTTTGACATATTTATCTCATTTGCCTTACATCGTCTTTTGGATGAATTCGATTCATCGACGCACAAGCATTACACACATATTTCGTGTTACAAAACTTGTCGTCTCTAGTCCGTCTTCGGGAATTTATTTTGCAACTTAAATTATTGTATTTTAGGCTATATTGTATTATTTTATATCTTAAACACTAAATTATTTGATTATAAACTTTCTTGTTAGCATGGGACTCCATGTCTATTGTTTCCTAAAAAATTATCTTCAAGGATATTCACTTTAACAAGTACTTTACTCTATATAATAAATCACAATATAGTGTCAATTTGATAATATACTGGTTTTTTTAACTTACTGTGCATTTTACTCAACAGCCTAAATAATAAACAGCCTAAATAATAAATAAATACACTTTCTGGGTATAAACGAGCTTTTAACGCATATAACTCATATTTGGCCTTTTTCTGCGTATTTTGAACAAATTTTGAGGATAATTATATATATATATACATAGGCGTAGGAGACAGGGGGGCAACTGCCCCCCAAAATACGGATGAGTTCTCGAATTCGGACAAATTGGTTGAGGCATTCGGGCATTTAAGTTGCAGAAAGAAATATGAAATTATGAAAATAACATGATTTTTCATTATAACCAAATAAATATATTATAATGAAGTATGTAATTACTATAAAGAAAGTTTTAATCTACTTAGCTTTCTTTATTCGATTATGTTTTCACCGATTTAACAGTTCTTGTTAAAATTCGGGCAAATTGAATCCTGCCTCCCCCCTAAACCAAACATCTCCCCTACGCTTATGTTATATATATATATATATATATATATATATATATAGAGAGAGAGAGAGAGATTTGGAATCCTTGAGAGGGTGCAGATGCTGCTGACCGTTGAGCCCTTTGCCAGCAAGTTGAACAGTGTCCTTGAGAAGAACCCGGACTTCGAAAAAATTAAATTCTACTCCATAATTTTGAAGAGACAGACATTGGAACTCAAAGATGATCCCAAATTGCCATTCCTCTTCTTGTGTGCTTCAATTACCTTTGTAGACTACGAAAGGGTCTTCTCCAAACTAAAGTCTCTTTTGTCTGACCAGCGAACCAGTCTGACAGAGAGCCATGTAAAAAGATATGCTCATTTTTAGTGGAACAATGATTACATGTCATAATTTTTATTTATTTAGAATATATATTATTTTTCCACATATTAAGGCTTTTTTTTTTGCTCATGTGAACTTTTTTCGCATATTTTTCCACATATTTTGTCATTTTTCCCCGCATATTCTGGGCATATAGGGCATTGTTTTTGTTCAAAATTCCAACAGCCCTGATAATAACATAATACAATAACAACTATAAAGGATCATCTGTACACACTCTTGATAATGTTTTCTTCTTCAAGATATTATAATATGATAGAACCAAAGTACATAAATTACAGGGTATGTTTATTTTATGTTTTTATGGATAGTGAAGCGTCAGTAATCTTATTTATCCCTCTGACGTCATCAAAAATATATTGTTAAAATGGTTTTTCATGTCATAAGCGGGAAGAATAATACCACTAATGTTATTCTTCTCGCTTGCCGATGTGACGTCATTAAAAACCATACAAAAGTCAGCTCTCTTGAGCATATGATCCTTTCTTGTATTTCAATACACCTTGGATGCAACTACTCTTAAATGGAAAAAAGTACATCACAAAACCTCGATCTTATTCAATCGTTCTTGCGATTTTTGAATTGGTAAATCATCATATGATGACGGAGGAACAATTTTCTGTTAGGTATCAAACTGATATTTAGGTCGAGTGATTGAATCCCTGATAAATTATTATTTTACTTCGTCTATATCAAGTATCAAACCCCTTTTTTACCGTTTGCCTCATCTATATTTTTGTTAAAATCTATGTGCACTTTAGTTCTACTACGGTTTTCTAAATAATAGATACCACTTTGGTTTTCACAGGAGGAGGAGGTACGGACAGATGATTTTTGCTGGGAGAATTTTGAGTTACATCCATGACCTCACTCTCACTGGGACTTTGGACATTCAATTCCGGCTCGATTCTTAGCTGCATAGAACCATCCTTTGGAATGGTTTAATTTTTAAATGCAGAATGATTGAAAAATAAATTAGTACTAAATCATAACTTTAATTTTTTCTTTGTTCAATCACATATACGTGAGAGGTTCAGAAGTATCAACCGTCAGATCACTATTGTGAATCAGAGAAAAATAAAATTAGTCCCTTTGTGACATAATTTCTGTTCTTCAATACCTTTTTGCATCTTTTATCCAATTATGGTCTGGTGAGATTGTATTACGACGCTAAATTATTTGTAATATTGCATAACATATACATAGTTTATGCAATCCAGGACAGGTTTGAGTGAGATTGGACAAATATTAACATTTTCATTTTGTAAGAACTAAGGTTCTAACCCACGCTCTTGACATGACTTTGTTAATTTTTATATTCGTTGTTTTGTCAGGAGACTTTATGACGAAAATTGCTGCCAGACATTAATGGGGAGAAAGAGATATTAGTTGCTCCACATCTAGTTTTTTTAAATCGTCCATCATTGCATAGGTACTTCATTATATCAAAAGGAAAATATTATTTTTTTCATTGATTTCGTTATTATAAATATATTTAAAAAAATCCTTTATTGTATAAATGTTACAGCAACCAAGGATGACGCATAACCATTTAAAACGTCAGGTTCAGAAGGCCACAATATGAACAGCCCTCATGTTTCCCCACCTACAGCTATGGTATATTGGGGTTCCAATCAAATCGTCACTGGGTCCTACAGGTTCGTTTTGTAACAATTATATATATATATATATATATATATATATATATATATATATATGTAATATTTTTCTCCATGAAATTGGGAATGCGATGATGTCAATTCACCCTCCATTTCATCATAAAAAGTGTTTTTTTTGTCACTGCCAATGAAGAGCTAACACTCTTATATTCAGCGGCTTTAACCCAACATCCAGTAGGCCCCATTGCGTAAAATCCTTAGATAATTGTTCTTAATGAAAATAATATAATTATAAAATACATTTATCTCTAAATCTTAATACACCAACTCATACTCGTCGTATAGGATTAGAGTTACCAGACATTTTAACAAATATGACAAATGATCTCTATGGCACTTCACTATGTTTCCTAATTTATGATCGACATTATCAGAGAAATAGTATTGCGTCAGCATGTTTCATTATGTCTGAGTGATATGAATATTAAGAACTTGTAAGCGTAGACAATAGTTTAATGATAAAGAAGATACATAATTAGTTAACACAGTTTCACCATCATCTAGTGCTAAAAAGAAATGAAGTGAAGATATCGCTTTCATTAAAATGGTTTAAAATCATGTAGCTTGTCTTATTTTATATAAGTTTTATATTTATTGTTATTAGGTATTTACATGTTTGAAAAAAATGTGGTCAATTATATCTTCCTTATGTAGCAAATATTGTTAACCTACGGTAAATCACTAAGAAAGGAGTAAGTCAACCTACTCTTCTGTGACAACTTTAATTTCAATATATTTAAAAAAATAATTCCCTTATTAAAAAGGTTATGAATATATCCACTGTTTGGAATTTCCGCTTCAAAACCTTTATCCATGATAAAAATCGTGATATGTTACAAAAGTCCATCATGCAGCGAGAAGATGATTTATTCGACACTTGATTTCAATTTCTTTGCGTCAATGTTTTTTTCAATGAGCACACGGAGTTGTTGATATTCCATGCCGAACATACATATGACCATAAATAAAATTGCAACGTAAGAAAATTCACATTTCATCGCGGGATTTTCTTTTTTTTTCATGTACAATTAATGTGCCTCAAGAATGGCGCGTCTTGTATAATAGTCCAATAATATTCGCTTTAGATATAAGATTTGAGTAATTCGGGGACTTGACAATTGGAAGACTCAATTTTTTATACCTCACCTAACATTATGTATTGCAAACTCCAAATTATAATGAGTAATTTAATAAAGTTTAGTTTGCCTCCAGGCTAAAATTCCTAATTTGAGTCTCATTTTTACGTAGATTCCCAAAATGTTACTTAAAATATCATCCGAAAACAGGTTTGGCTTTTATGACCGTTTTTGACAATCATAATTTTCATCATTTCTAATGGTTCATACCCAGGGGGGGCAGAACTCATGTAAACAAAAAAGGATATTTCCAATAAAAAAATGTGACGTCATCACAGCTACGATTTGCCTATGTATCTAATAGCTCTAACTAAGCTAAGAACGTAAAGGCTCTCAAAGGAATAACGTCCGGAGGCTCCCTCCCGCCACGAGCCACCCGGGGACGCACAGCTTCAGCATCAGGGAGGAAGTGGAAGTCCTGAACACCGTACGGGACTCTGAGGCCTTTGGCTGGTAGCCCGCACGCATCTAGGAGCTCGGAGCAACGTGGCCGTCCTCTGCAGCTCCGCCTCCGCCGGAGAGCTCCCGGGTTACAAATTTTTATTTCCTTTTGAAATTAATCACTGTTTTTAAATGTACCTTTGATTTTATTTAATAACAAATAGCTACTGTGACGTTTCAGTTTTTCTTTTCTAATCAGAGGAATCTAAACATTGCGTTCTGCGCATCTTGTATTATCTATTATCTTTGGTTCATACCCAATTATCTTCGTGCAAAGTAAGAATAACCACAAATGTAAATATTTGATTTTTTCAGTATGTCAATGTATTTCAAATCAGTTTTTATAATTTCAATATCTTTCATATTAAACAAAAAAATAGCCTTTACATTTCCAAAGGTTGATCATTTTATAGTGTTCTATTTAAAAGGTCATATATTTTTGTATGTTGTCTATCGACTATAATCAATATATTTTTTGTACATGTCAATACATTTAAGAACAGCTTTTATAATTTCGATTTCTGATAGTATAAACAACAACAATTGAACATGACGAAGTATTGCTCAAATTAAATAAATACATATAGGTATTTTCGACGAGGTTGCGCAAATATTATTGTGATTTGTTACAAAGGAATAAACAGGTTTCCTTTTTTATTTACATGTAATTATTTACAAGTTTCTTAAATATTTTGAAAACTATATTTGAATGCCACTTTCCAAATCACAGCAACTCTCCAATATAGTTTTCAAATTATTTAAAAAACTTGCAAATAAAAAGGGAAACCTGTTTTTTTTTCTTTCGTAACAAATCACAATAATATGTAGCGCACTCTCGTCGAAAATACATATATGTATTATTTGATTTGATCAATACTTCGTCAAACTTTCATCCCAGATATCGAAATGATACAATCGAAGATAACTGGATGTGAACCATTAAAAATGATGAAAAGCCTGATTATCAAAAAGGTCAAAGAGGCCAAACCTTTATTTTGGACGATATTTTAGTGACATTTTTTAAATCTACGTAAAATGGGACACAAATTAGGAATTTCAGCCGGGGGCAAAAATCATTTTACATGGTGTTATGATAAAAGACTGGTTGAACACAAGAAAATATTTTTTTTGCAGAAATGAGCGCTTTTTTACTAGTTCTTAGAAATTCATCAATTAACAATCCTTATTCTTTTTTATACGTCATATTGAATGATAATGAGGCATAGATATATAAAGATATAGAGAGCTGATTCCCTTCAATAGCAGAGAAACATCGTTGAGCTGTATTTTTGTGTCCAATATAAACAAAGTAACTTATACTACGTCATCGCAAGTTCATCATAGAGATTGTTTATATTGGGTACAAAACATATTTCTCTGAAGAATCCAATCAGCTCTCTATGACTTTATATCTCTATAGAATGAGGGCGTATCTATTGTTTATGATGACTAAACAAAAACAAGCAATCACTCTCGTTCTCAGTGTGTCGAGTTGATTTATTTAAAATAATATTTTTTATACATAAGTAAGCTTTGCGTACACTTTGAAATATATACAACTAAGCCTCCAATATTAAATATCTCCAGGAATGATCATCTTCTACATCATTATTAAGAATATATTATCCCATAATTGCTGCTTCAAAGATAATTTATGCATGAGTAATTCAGTTGCATGTCAACTAAGATTAAAATCATCTTTAAGGTAAAAGTCCATAAATATGTAAATGAATAGATTTCGTTATGCTAAAATAGTCTTTACAACGTTTCAAATTCAATCTCTCCGGACTCAGAAATGAGTTACATAGTTTGCTGTATTCCTAGATAAGCCCCACAAGACCAGATCTTAATCTGGTATCAACCGGTAGAGGTCTATTTAAGAGCAATTAGCTTTATTATTATATAACTAATATTTACATAAAATGTTAATGAGTTAGTTCAGTGGTTCCCAAACTTTTTCTACTTGGTACATAATAATTTTTTGCGCCCCCCCCCCTCCCCCAAAAAAGGACATACGCACATTTTGTTTTCAGAGTCCATTGGAGTTTCATTCGTTTTTCCCGCCCCCCCCCCCTGCAATTGCTCTGCGCCCCCCCTAGGGAGCGCGCCCCCACTTTGGGAACCACTGAGTTAGTTAATTTGATCTCCGTTTTGTGTTGTTTGGAAAAAGGACGATGGAATTATTTATGACCTAACATGGTTGAGTGCAAAGTATATAGAATACAATATGAATGTTTATTTCATGCTTTCATGATTAGTTAAGCGTCAGTAATCTTATTATTATTACGTCATCAATAATATGTTGTATTGGACAGGGAATACTATAACAACCTGGAATAGGAACTCCCTCCTTTTTATGTCAAAGTTTAACTACCTTTGTAAAAAAAGGAACAAAAGGGAGTTCCGATTCCAGGTTATAGTATTCCCTGTATATGATCATTTAATTTAATTGTGATACAAAAAAGTAGGATGTTGCGTCATATTTAATCTAATTTTAATCTTTCATTTAACATATTTAAGTTAATGATTTCCTGGGTTTTCACGCAAAAAAAAAAAAAAAATTGAACTGTCCAATGGTTTTGATAGGTTTTAATAATCGATAAG
This sequence comes from Caligus rogercresseyi, assembly GCA_013387185.1. Taxonomy (NCBI): domain Eukaryota; kingdom Metazoa; phylum Arthropoda; class Copepoda; order Siphonostomatoida; family Caligidae; genus Caligus; species Caligus rogercresseyi. The sequence continues at coordinate 31,121,418 of CP045891.1, forward strand.
GTATTGATTCAAAGCCTTTCAGTCGGACACTTAGTATCATAATTGTCAGACTTGTTGATTTGTCGTTCATTTGTAATAAAAAAAAATTGACGAACGACTAACGAAAAAAAAAAAATCCTATCGTTCCTCGTTCGTTTTTGGCGCCAAAAAAAAAAAAAATATTTATCTTTTTCATGGGAATTTTTCTTTCTAAGCTCGTCCCTTTTTTCAGACTGACGAAACAATGATTCAAATTAAAATGAACGATGAACGACGAACAATAACTTTTTTGTGAACGACAAACGAACGACAATTTTTCGCGAACGTCAACAAGTCTGATAACTGTTAAGATACTTTGTTTTGATTGAGTTAGACAAATCATAATTAGTTTTGTAAACTCCTGGTATTTTTCAAGTTATTGAGCACACGATAACATTCAAATTGGAATTTTATATTACAGGTTAATCTATAGTCAATAACATTACCAAGGATACCGCACTGATATTTAAAAAAAAGTGTGATTAGTTGAAAGATAATAAAAAACATTAGACATTATGAAATAAGGCATTACTTCACTCCTGGTCTATAGGTATAAACAACTCCTCATATATAAGAATATCATTTTTCAAAACACATTTCTATTGGGATTGTATCCATGTAATTGAAAAAATTGCTATTTTAATATTACCTATAATTATTATTAATATAAATTAAATAAAAAACTCTTCACGCTGTATGAATTAATGAATCATTCAATTGATCATGATCCATGACCATGATCATCATATCCTTACTTTGAGAGTAAGATGTAGAAAATAAAGTAAATTGAGTTCCAAACTGAGAAAGGAGGATTATTTTTTTAGATGTTCAAAGAATAATTATTTGGTTTTATCATCATAGAATATAAATAGATAAGATTATTTTGACCAAAAGACATAGAAATAAGGGGTGTCAACTGACAAAAATATGTTGATATGTGAGTTTGGGAAAGCTACCATACCCCATCATTCTTAATCATTATATATGCTAAAGGATATGACACTCCAGAGTGTTTATTTTTCACTGAGATATTTCTTTTCTGTGGGGACGTAGAGAGATTAGTATTAGCGGTGACACTGATTGTCTATTTTTACCTGTGCATCATTCATGGGCATTTTTTCCGAACTTGGTTGCTTTCCAGTTCTCTAGGATGAGGAGACCTCCATAGATTTTGCCAACTGTGAGTCGACCCTTTCCAATTTCTAAAAACAATAATCATTGTACATTAAAAACAATATTATATATTATATACATTATATATATATATATGAGGAAACGACCGGGACACTTTTTTTAACGGGAGTTGGACCGGGACTTTAATATATTCGTTCTTTCGTCATTTTGAAAGTAATGACGTTTTTTCCTATCAAAAAGTGTGACAAAAACAGCCGGGAACCGGGCCGGGTACCTGGTCGTTTCCTGATAAATAAATAAATATATATATATGTTTTATTTTCCTTACCCTCCCTTGGAGGAACGATTAGATCGATCTTTTCCTTTCCGTCATAGGGCCAGACTTTCATAATGGTTTGCCTCAGCTCCAGGTCTGCTTGATCCATTTCCTCTGCAGCTCGCATTTTGATGCTTAGATTTTCGCGGATGAGTGCAAAGAGCGTGGTGGTGAAGTGAACCATCCCTTCATCATCGATGGGCTGGTTCATTCGGATGAGCTTCTTAAAGGCCAATCGATCTGGACACTTGGAACCGAATCCAAGAGGAGGATCCATGTTTTTCAACATGTCGTACATCTCGGTGTAGTAGATTCGACCCCTAAAAGAATGCATGGACTATTTATGTACTCAATGTTGAATGACTCCATGAGTTCGCAAAGATATATTCAGTGGTAAACATTCTGATCGATATGATAAAAACCATTGACAGTTCTCAATGTTCATAGAAAAATACTATTTGGATATGCCTCGTTTGAATGTGTTACGATACTATTTAATGATGATAATAAAAGACTATCGGAAACCATCTAATATGCTTATACTTTTTTGATTTAACCGACGTTAAAGGGCCAGTTAAGAGTTTTTGATTGCTTCATGTTCTCTATTTTCTTTTTTGATTGTATATTTACTTCATCTCTAAGAGTATCATCGCTTTGTCCGAACCAATGTATATTGAAATAAAAAGTATTTCACTATTGCCAAATAACTGAATTTTCGCTTCCCGGTGGTTTTAATGACGTCACACGGGCAAGCGGAAAGAATAACATTTAGTAATGACATTTACTCCTCTGACGTCATCGTCATTTTGGTGACGTCAGAGGGGTAAATAATCTTACGGACATTTCACTGTCCATGAAAAATGACAAAAAAACCATACCTAATATTCTATATACCTTGGTCCGGACAAGCGTCATACATAATAACTTATACTAATCAATGGTCCAGTAAACAGAATTGAATTTAGGTTACTGTTTTGTAATTTTTAAATTGTTTTTTGAAGGTTGATGTAAAAGTTGTATTTTGGCTGTTCTTTAACTTAAAGCCTTTGGAAAATCGTTTGTGATAAGCATCTATAGAAACCATCTTTGGTAATTAATTTATAATTATAAATTAATAATTTTAAGAAATAATTATTAATAAACTCTTCAATCAGCTTGGTGCTTCCATAATATAAGTTAAAAACGACATACTTCGAGTTATAAATATAGGACTATCCAAAGAGCAATAAAATAATATAAAGATTTTTAAAATTTGCCAGAAGAACATGTTTTTTTAATTGAATTTGTTCAAATTTTGAAGAATCTCTATTACCTTCAAAGGAAGATAATTATCAACATGATGGAAATATTTTCCTATTATGCAAAATTAAATTGGCTTCACTGAGATTATAAAATGATTATAAGTGGATTATACCCTGGTATATCAAAAATGCTATAAGAAATGTAATAGCATTATCATTTTATATGTATTTGACCAGAGTTTTATTTCGAGTGTTATTTTCTTCAAGTTAAGCAAGAAATGACTTAAATAAGATAATTATATCTCTTTATGAACCTCTTCAGGCAAACAATCGTTCAATTTGTTGAATAAATTATTAGTTACGAACCATTAATGCCAGATTTAGATTAATGAAAAATAGTTGAACCAAACAAAAAAATACAATTTATTGTCTTGAATCAGTATGTATGATAAGTTTTACGAAATATTGAATTGCCCAAAAAGGTTTATTCACAGGAGAAATGAAGGCTTGCTTTCTTATAAAACAGAAAAATATAAGGTCTTAAAAATAAAAATGAGTATAATTGAGCGATATTTTCCTTTTTTAATAAAATATAAGTATCTTATTGCAGCATCTCATGGAGAACCTTGACACCTTTTATAGAATAATATTCATAGTTTTTAATTCAACTTACTCTGCACTAGGATCATATTCAGCCCAAATCCTGATAAATTCGTCAAGATGATGTGCCCCAAGAATGGAGGAGTCCCTTGTAAGGTAGTCAAAGTTATCCATAATGACAGCCACGAATAAATTGAGCATAAGGAAACTGCAGAGGAAGATGAAAGAGACGAAGTAAACGTAAGACATGGAGGATCCGCAGGTCTTTTCTGGATCCAGGATTTTCCCCGTGGTTAAATTGTACTTGTGATTCCTTTCATCACATCGCTTCCCGGCCTCACAGGCCAACATAATGCTGGCCAGGCCTCACCCGTTGCACAGCGAAAGAGAACCATAATCCCTGCTGCAAAGGTCTGGAAATTGACGTGGCGGTTGTACTCTGTCTCAGGGTTGAACTCGATATTCCCGAATATCTATATAAGAAAAATATGCTTTATGCTAAGATAATAGTGATTTAAAATAAATTAGAAAAGGAGTGTGTATAGTAAGTTCCTCTCAGTCCGGAATACATTTAATTTTGTTTATCTTTTTAAATATATATTTTGGTTAAAAAATAAGTTGTACTTGACCTTATTATAATAAAAAAATATTAGAAAAAGAAGCAAATATGTATTTTTTGGGAATACATAAAGTCAGTTGCAGGCCTCCTACATATGATAAACCCCTTAATCTGGTTGTGTCAGAAGAACTAAAGGCTTTATTTGCCCTTTGAATTGCATTTTTTTACCCATATGTTTATGGGCACATATAAAACCAATCATTTTCTAAGTAGATCCTGTTTCCACTTACACGATAATCCAATGAATGTTTAAAATTTAATCATCCATGAAAAACTAACAAACATTTTTTTTGCCAAATAATTATTTTAAATATTCAACTTCACATCTAATAGGCCAAAATAGTTACTGATTTATGGATTGACCAATGTAGTTATTTCTCATATTACCTGCATTCCAATGATTGTATAGATGAAAAACAGCATGGCTATGAGCAAGATGACATAAGGAAGAGCCTTAAAACTTTGAACAAAAGTCCAGAGGAGAATACGAATGGTGTATCCCTGGCGTAGAAGCTTGACGAGTCGAGCTGCACGGAACAGACGTAGAAATCCCACGTTGATAAAGTTTTTCTGAGGGAGAAAAAAAAGAGAGATATATCATTTGGGGTCCTTTGATGAAGAGATTTGAGGAATCCTTACAGCAAACTCAACCATGAGGGCATCAATAATACTTCCAACCACGGTGACAAAGTCGAAAATATTCCAAGCATCCTTGAAGTAACTCTGAAGACGAGAAACAGGGTATGTTAATAAGAAAAGATTACTTTAAAAATAATAGATAAGAGGTAATGCAAACTCCTACTAAAATGAAGGGACTGACAATGATGCTACGAAGGATGGATACACTAAGGAATACTGGAGACGTTAATGGAGAATAGGAATATAAAAACCCTACCGATGCTGCAATTCTACTGATAAAACATTGATCATGAATAAGTGATTCGGATTCACTATTGTGGCTTATGAGTAGGGATAACAAAGCTCACCAAACAATATGATTTTTTCATTTGGTAACATTGTTTTCTTTTTCTACGCCAAATAGTCAAAGTGATGATCCATTTATCGACAGAGTTGATGAAACATTAATTTATTCCTTAAGGAATAAGCAGTTGCTTTATTAAGTTAATAATATGTGACATTGGTGAAGTCCATTCAAAGGATTCGCAAAGGATATGGTGAGAAGATAAAATTAGTATTTTTAAGGATGATATTCCTGTATTGATGATCACAGCCACGAGCGAATTGATCTTTTATTGCATATTGACAACATATTTTTTGTTGTTCCCTCCACTTTTCTTTCAACCAATCACGTTTCAAAAATATCTTTATTATCCCTGTGTGCGATACGCACATTTACCGTGACGTCAAGATGTTTCGACTAAATCATCATTCAGTGTTTGAACGAGGAGTCAATATTTAATCATGCTCTGGCCTTTATCAAATAAACATTGATCTTACATAACAGAGAAACAATCTTCAACTCTGACGTTGTGATAAATAGATGCATGTATCACAACAGTAGAGCCAAAGACTTCAAGTATCATCCATGTAAAAGATAAGTGTTTCGAAATTAACTTTAGGGTTTATCCTTTATGCATACAAAGGTCATGAAATATAACCCTTTGAATATAGTAATCATTTAAACAATCAATGTCATATTGTTTAGTAAAGAGAAGAGTTGATATATAAGGCTTCTTAATTTTAGGAAACAAACTCTTTTCCTTTTTTTAAAATTTAAGAATCTCATCAATATAAGTTCCAAAATGGTTTTTTGTCACTATTTGACGAAAATGAAAACAAAATTATTCTTGTTATCAAATTAATAAACACTTGCGTAGAAGAATCAAATTATCTAAGCTAAGTAAAATAGTAAAATGGCAATTCTCCCGGATTGGTTAGTATTTTCATTGTGTCTACTAGTAAAGAAGGTTGGTGAGCGTGCATCGCGTTTTTTACTCCCCATTTAATAAATAGTAGTCTTCTCTATTGATAAATCATTTTGATATTAATATATTATAGCACCGAACATCCCGAGAATTTCCATGATATTTCTATAACAATTAGCGATGTAACCAATCTTATAGGCCTTAATCACTTTGGTTTGAATCCTTTCATGTCTTCAACATAATTATATTTCTATTATGAGAATAATTTGTAATTATCAATATGCATATGAATTTGTGGCATATGGAGACAAACATTTTAAATCGAAGCAAATCATATATGAAGGATCATTTTATATAACATTTTCTTGTGTTAGAGAAGCAAAAAAATAACGACATTGCTTATTGATTGATATAAAAATTCTACTAAATAGATCAACGTTTAAAAAAAATCGTGATAGCCGTGTGTATTAGAGAGCGTGATAGCCATGTGTGTTTAGGCGTGTTCAACTCTCAATGTTGGGGGTGCAGGTTCGAACCCCGAAGAGGGAATGGTCATTTTTGGTCTACCTCATTGATAAAATCCTAGGTTCAAGTGACTAATTTTAATACTATAATGCTTATTTATATCCTGTCAGATGCAATACTATCCAACCAAATAGGCAAAAAAAATGGCTTAAGCCCTTAGCAATCGTTACATCACTAAGAATGAGATACAATGCATATATATACAACATTTGATAATCTAATCTACATCTCTAGAGATAAGGAAAACTACTCAATAATATATATATATATAAATCTATGCCAAAGGGCATGCAAAGGGTCCTTTCCCAGGGAGGCAAAACTAGTTAGGGATGCGACTAATCTGTAATAAGGAAGTGCCGTTTTGTCTTTCTTTCTAGCAAGGGGGATTCTGGGGGATTTTTTTGACGTGTATAATATAGAGCTCTAAAGGGACAACTAATATTTTTTTTCATGCCCGTATTTGATATTGAAAAAGGAGGAGGATGAGGGGGATACACATATAAATATATGTAGGGATTTGATTCTTGAAACAAAGTCTCGGGTGGATGTTACAAATATATATATATTTTCTAGGAGACGTTTTCATGAAGCAATGCAATAGGACACGACGATAGTTGGACAAACGATGTAAATGTATTATTATTATTATGCAGTGATAGATAAAGCAAGACATTGGGGGTTGAATAGGAAATTCACCAACGAATTATTTCATAATAACTGGATTCATTAGTTTATAGCTTGAATTAAATGAAGGAGAGCGACGGCCTGTTTTTATGAGAATATATTTTAACGAATGTGAGAAAGCAATAAGATATAAAATGCTTATTTTTATTAAATAATGTTATTTAGTTGATTGAATCATCGTTGTGAGACAAAAACAACTACTTCTCACTTTTTATATTACTTTTATTAACAAATGTAATGTATTTGGATTATATCCTAACTAAAAAAACCTTTAAAGTAATTGATGTTTAAGAAATCCAAAATTGAAAAAAAGGCTTTGACCACCAAAGTACGATGATAACTTTTTTGTTGAGGTAGTAAAGCTTCCTTGTGAGAAGGGAGAGGTTAAGAGAGATACTGACTACTTAATGCTATCTTTACTTTCCCGCCAAAACAGGAGTATTTAAAATGACTGCCGATAGCATCTTGTATATTTTACTATTATTGTTTGAGTGCAAATCCAGGAATTATGATTAGTGAATTCGTTGTGTGAAAACATAAATAATAAGATAGAAAAGGATACGATAGGACGGAGACACATTTGGACAAAAGATAAAATGTTTTACCCCTGGTCCGTAGGAAATGAGCTTTAAACGCATTCCACGGTAAAGCACATCGTAAAAGTCATGTTCATATAGCTCAAAATGTCAGTCAATAGTAGTGGGGCGCCATGGTACTGAAAGAGCAAAAAGGTGTGCTTCTATGATACATGGTCGAACTAAATCCAACTTGTTGTTGTTCTATGAAAAGTAAGTATGTAGTGGTTGTTAATCCCTTTTCCTTTGTTATGGTGCGTTGTTTCCTTCTGTGCACATCTATATGTATAATTATAGTTACCCCCGTATATACTAGTACATATACAATTAGAGTGCAAACTATTCACTTTGCTATCACCCGATTTCATATCAGCTGTCAATTTGGAACACAGCTCTACAAAGAATACTTAAGTAAGATTAAAAGGGAAAATCATTATGTATATTGCGCAGCAGAGATGGAGATCCAATAGAATCGTTGACTCTCCTGGTAGAGATTACAATCCTTATCTCTTCTAGAAGAGACAACGATTTAAATATGGATATAATATTTTCCAATGTTCTACAAACTATTTCATTTGCAAAAATCAATAAATTAACTGGACAGATGTAGCAAATTTTAGCTTTTTAAAGAATCTTTCGTCATTGTTAGATATTTGAAAGGCCCAAATTTGGGCTTTCCTATATTCTTAATGCATTTCTTTCGTCAAGGGAATCTTCAAAGTCTTGTGAGCATATAAAAAGGAATACAGTAAAAAAATAAGTATTTTTCTTAAATTTATGTGAAATATCAATCGATCATATTTACTATCGAATCGTCCTTTCCACAGTTAAAAGAGTTTCTTGAAATATTTGGAGACCATTGCTTTAATAAAAACTAATTCTTGCTAATTATATGTTATATGATCACTGTATCAAGTTCATATAGCTTCTTTAGTTATCTGTTCTCTCTCTCTGTTTCACTGGTATGAAAAACGGGTGAAGACCGGATCGTATAATCTTCTATTGTCTTCTTTTTCCCCTATTCAATATTTGTTTTTTCAGTTCATAATGAGACATTAAATTAAAATAAGTCTAATAAAGTTGTATTTGACCATCAATTATTTATTTACAAAATGTAAAACTTTTTTCTGCTTTAGGGAATACTTAAAAACGACCACAATTTTTAAACAAATAATTTGACTCGAAGACAAGAGACGGGTGTCTCAATCTATACTGATATAAGGCTAATAATACCCCTATCTATCTACAAATTGCTCCTTACCCTAAGCCCAAATGCTACGAGCTTAATGCAGCACTCAAGGGAAAGCATGCCGTGAGTGTCGTGTTCATGTAATGCAAACCTGAGCAAATTCCTCAGGTTGATTATAGTACTGAAAAAAGATTAATGAACTCATTTGTGTTCTTCATAAGAAGCCACTTGGGAATGTGGAGCGAATGTGGGATAGCCCTCTTCAAAACTCAATCTAAAAAGAACCATTCAAATAAACGATTAATTGTCTGATTCACCAAGGTATGAAAATGAGGATTAAAAAAAATAATAATGTGCCCTTGGAAGGCCTGCCGCATGGGTTCTTTCGGATGGCTGCATTGTAAGTTGTGTTTTTGTAAGATAAAATGGTATAAATGAGATTTGGAAAAACATTGATAAAGCATCAACAAAAAAATATAAATATAATTGCCAAATATGTTGAGTTTTCTAAATTTCAGCTCCATCTAATATTGTTGAAGGATATTCAATGCCTTTTGCATACTTAGTTCTGCTTACAACTTATTTACCAATATTATCGGTCACTAATAAACATTGATTATATATACTCGTATATATATATATATAATATTAGGATTTGCAAATATTTTTATTTCCTAATGTAAGTAAACCCTTATAACCAAATTTAATTTTCATTGTTCTTGTCCAAACAGCCCACGCTACAAGGAGTTCAGAGACCCACATTTACAATTTTTCCCTCACCGATTTCTCAAGTTTGAACACATCCACATAGTCATTTACTTGAATGCTTTTTAAGAATAAGGTGAAGTTTGAAGAGGTCTACATAATATATGGGGTGGGCGTGGCCCAGGGTAGCGTTTATATGACCTACCTTCATCATGAGAAGAATGGTGTTGAGAACGATGAGTGTCATGATGAAGTACTCAAAGGGTGTTGACTCTACGATCCGCCAGAGACGATACTTGAAGCCCACGCGCTCCTCTGGCATATAACGCTCCAAGGGAGTTGCGTGAATTGCAAAATCTATGCAGGATTTCTATAGAAAAAAAATGGTTAAAGAGGAAGTTGGCTGAGTTGAAAAATAAAATTGTAAAGGATTTCTGGTGGGAAAATTAAAAAAATATATATATTATACTTAGCCCTACTAGTGAGCTAGTCATCAATTATTCGACCTTGACTAAAATATAGTCTATCAAGTACGCTTTATAGTTTCTTTGCTCAACAGTGATTCAATTGAAAATTAAATATATGAAAAATCATACTTATAATTAACAACTTTCTTTTTGCCTATATGGTTCGATAGAATTGCATCCAACAGGATATAAATAAGTATTTAGCATTAAAATTAGTCTATCGAACCTAGGATCTTATCAATGAGGTAGACCAAAAATGACCATTCCCTTTCGAGATTCGAATCTGCGCCCCCAACATTGAGAGTTGATCACGCCTTAGCACGCACGGCTATCACACCTATTGTTAATATACGAATTTCCTCATCTTATGTTATTCATTTATATAATAAAGAATGGGGGGGGGGGGAAGCTCGGAAAATGTCAGTAAATATTTTACAAAATAGATTTGATAAATTTGCAAATTATAATAATTATTTGCATCCCCACGGACACTGCAATTCTATCAAATAAACAAAATACGACCACAATACAAGGACATGTTTAAAAAATGATGATAACGTTTTATGCTGTACATTTGGTGTTTTTTAACAAAAATTGCTAGAAAGCTTATACTGTACAAATATCTTACGCGTGTATTTTCTTTTGTTTTTGTTTTATAGTTTTGATTAATTATTTCATTTCGTTAGGAATATATATAAGTATATTATTTTTGAATTGTCGTTTTGTTAATATAAGTTTTTGTGTATCAAATTTGAAACATGATCTACAATTTTTGTTATTCTATAATGAAAACATACCCACAAGGAGAAAATTATACTTGATGCACTACAAAATCTTAGAATATATTTGGATTTAAAAATGCAAGTTCATATTTTTGTAATTTCATCTAAAAGGATAGGCCAAAAATGCTAAATTGAAAATTGAATCAAATACAAGTATCTATTGTAGTTTCATAGTATTTGCAGCTCAAAATACTCACATCATGGTATTAAAATTTGATGTGTCAGTTTAAAAGAATGTCAAGTATTCTTGATATTTGACATCCTTTTAAACTGAAACGACAAATATAAAACGCTCATTTTAAGACAATGATGTTAGTATTTTGAGCTTTTATAGCTATAAAACTAGATATTTGTATTTTATATTAATGTCCTATATATATTTATGAAAATGAAGGGTTCTTTCTCCTATATAAACTAATTACTTTCAACTATTGTGGGCGCACATTTTTAGATGATGTAATAGGATAGTAATAATTATCTTGTATTTATCAAATTAACCTGGCCAAAAGGCTAATTAATATCCATTTGCTATTTCTGGGAATAAACGTTTATTGTGAATTGATATATCTTTATAGGAAAAAATAGGCTAGCATTATTAATTGTGCTTCTAAAATTGATATTTGAACATATTCTGAGCCAACCAAATGACTTGCCTAACGCAATTGCTACGAAACCCTTAATAAACGAAGTTTCTCTAAGCTTTAGTTTCGAGAATAGAAATAAGATATAGACTAAAAAGAATGGAACAAAAATGTTGCCTCTCAATAAATTTGTATAAAGAGTGTTAACATTAACTGACTCCTTGATGGTAGTGTCTTCCAAAACGACAAAGGACAAACTTTGAGCTACTCCAAAAACCATTAGTAAAGAAAAAAAATAAGTTTTTTTAAAGAAAAATATTAAACAAGAAATCCAAACAGTCGAAACTAATTTCCACTCCAAATCAGCTGGACCATTTTTAAAATTATTTGCATATAAACTCTCCATGGCCTAGAGTGAAGCATCCATTTCCCTTGATTTTAATATAGACCTAGTTCACCTATATGTAGTTGGATAAACTTTCGACACAAATTTACGAAAGTTTTGATATCTTATAAAAAATAAATTCATATATATATATATAATATACATATATATCCGAGCTGCGACTACCGAATGTAAATCGGTATTCGATACTACTGACAGTAGATTTCAAATACCGAACCGATTATACGATATACCAAATACCGTACCGATTGACAATCGGTACGGTATATTTGAAAGTATGACTTTTGTGACATTCACATAGAGACATTAAGATATAGAGTTTATTCCCTTCAATAACAGAGAAACATCGTTCAACTGTCGCTTTACCAAACATAAACAAAGTAATTTGTACTACGTCATCGTAAGTTGATATTTGGATAGAAGTAGATTATATATTGTTTCATAAAAAAATGAACAAATATTTGAATGAAATTTACGTTTTGTTTTAAGTACTAAGGTAAAAGTGGTTTACTGTAATTTCATCGCACGTAAATTCGTTGCGCACCTTTTTATAGCCATTTTTTGTCGCGGGTATTTACATTGCTTGCTCTTTTAAAGTCAGTCAATTTTGTCGTTCTTCTTTTTGTAGTGGGTATTTTTGTCGGGAAGTACCATGGGGCTTTAATCTACCGCTGACGGTAGAGTCGGCGGTCAATTTCAGTCCCATAATACTCCTGGCGGAACAACCTAAAAAGTGTCAGTGATAGATTAAAGCCCCATGGTACTCCCGACTGAGCCCGCAAGATTAGGTCTATGTACAAAGTAAGAAAATAAATCGTGCAGAAAACGCTTCACTACAAAAAAGCTATGTGACAATAATACCCACGAGAAAAAGACGAACGAGGAAAATACTACATTACAAAAAAGCTTCGCGACAAAAATATCCACTACAAAAAGAAAAACGACAAATTGACTGACTATAAAGAGCAAGCGATATAAATACCCGCGACAAAAAAAACGGCTATAAAAGGTCTACGACGAATTTACGCGCGATGAAATTACTGGACACCGGTAAAAGTGGAAGCGCTCCCTAGTGTGAAGAACTTAAACTTTGCTAAATAAATAAACAACTACGTAGCTCCAATGGACAACTTATAGAATAATAGAGCAGATACATAAATATACATTCAATATATGCATTGAATACTAGAGTACCTGAAAGTGCATTTAATATCGGACAATAAGAGACAGTAAATGAAAAAGTTATATAGTCTTCCATTCCTACAAAATCCAAGTACATATGTGATGTATTTTCTTAAAATGAAGCATGAGCAATTTTTACAAAATACGAAAAACAAGCGTTTGCTATTCTATGAGAGATGCTCTACATTTTTTATGATTTCAACTTTTCGATTAATTCTCTAGAAAATGCGCTTTCGGACATTTAATCATCCTTATAAATCCCGTTAAAAATATATCTAGCTACAATAGTTGGTATCCTTAGCTTAAGCATTTCACACACAAAAAAAATATGAAGAATAAAAGGAGGAGCAAAGAAGATATTGTTTTCTTTGGATAACAGTAAGAAGATGTTTGATAAGAACCGGTTGATATGCACAGTGACCAACAGCAGTAATTGCTCATCATATACGGCTAAATACAATATTTCAAAACTCTAGGGGCTAATTGCGCATTTTCTGAAGCCTTTTGTCATTATTCAAAGGGTTAATATGAAAATATAAGCATTTTTTTATTGTTCGGTGTTGTGATTCATTTTGTCAGTTGTTGATAAGAGGTCAAATCTTGAGGAATATATCTATATGGTCATTTCTTATGAAGTAAAATAGCTAGAAATAGAAAAAGGCGTTTTTCTCTTCTTCTCCTTTTTTCTCAAGCGTCATTTTAAGAAAATACATCACATATATAATTTATATAAGATTAGTATGTATTAAATTTCAAATAATCTCTAATACATTATAACAAATTATGTACTTAATTGTCCTTTGTTATAAATTGTCCGATTTTAAATGCTTATGAAGAAGTCACAGAGCAGATACATAAATAAATTTCTTTCTCTTTCTTATCTACCGTAACGAATATCGATCGATACTGTAGATATATAATAAAATCTACCGAACACCGATATCGATCGGTAGAAGGTATATACTGAATACCGAACCGGCGGCAGATTTCTATACCGTATCCCAGCTTTGATATATATATTACATATAATTTGTATAGAGTGTTTTATGTCATCCATGTACATAAGCTATCAAGAGTCACGAGTCTTCTTTGCCCTCGATTATAGTCTGCAAGGAGTATAAATGTAGTTGGTTGAATATGTCTATTGTTGTAATCTGCTCTTATTCAACAAAAAGTAAAATAAATACAAAAATTCCCTCTTCATTTCCTGATGCTTGCCATTCAGTGGGGTGGGAAAATAGGGAGCATTGAGGATCTCCACTCATTTTACAAAGGCTGTGTACAATGTACATAGTGTGTTATGCTATACCTGATTCTTATCGATTTCCGCTTCTTCCAGCTCGGATTCTCCCTGTTCTTGGAAGGTAATAATGATGAGAGCCACGAAGATGTTGACGAAGAAGAAGGGAAATACAATGAAGTACACAATGTAGAAAATGGACATTCCGACTCGGAAGAAGGGGATGGGGCCTGATCCTCAAAGGTGGCAGCCATGGACTGCTGCAAAATGGCGGGCCAGCCCTCGGTGGTCTGAACAGCAAAGAGCGTCAATATGGCTGTCGCCACGTTATCATAATGAAATCTCTGTCGTTTCCAGACTCTTGGAAGCACTTGAGGTGGGAAATCATTGACGGTGCTAAATAAAAAATATTCACCCCTAAAAGGAAGGAAAAAATGGGAAAATAATTAAGATTACATTAATCTCATGAGAATGACCAAATATGTAATCAGTTCCACATTTCACAATAAACTATTGTTTTTTCTATAAGAAAAAATAGACGTCAAATGAAGGAAGCAAATTAATTAAGGAATCCGACGTTTTATTTTCAATAAGAAATATTTTTGGTTTGTTAAAAGTACTAAATATTAACGTGTTTTTTTGTTGTTAAAAAATCATTTTTATGTGAATTAAACGAAATACTTGTTTTCTCTCCATGATTCGATTTATTTGCATCTCATGAAATAGCAATATAGTATAAACATGATTCATCAAAGCCAGGATCGTTTAATTGAGGTAGATCCATACGATCTTCCCCTCTCGGGAGACAATCCTACACTCTCAACAATCAGAATTAAACACGTATTTAAGCACGAAAGCTAACACAAAACTATATTTTATCTATCTTTAAACAGTAATTTTGACTTTAGAAAGGCTTAACTTCAAACTTTTATTCATTATAATTTTTAACAGTTTTTTAAATTTATAAACTGGATATATTTGAATAATAACTGATTACAAAGTTAACTGAATGGCATACTTACTGGCACTCTTCGGCATCTTGTTTACTTGCATCGGAGCAGTAAAAGAATTTTCCATTGAATAATTGAACAGCTATCACAGCAAAAATAAAGTGAAAGAGATATAAACGACTAGAATATTGAACACATTTTGAGGGAATTAATAACGCAGTCGAAGACGGCCTTCAGCTTGGGGACCCGCTTTATCGTTTTGAGGGGCCGAAGCACTCGAAGTACACGAAGAGACTTCATGGTTCCAAGGTTCTCGCCACCCGAACTTCCACTAATGAAACATTATAGAAAGGGATTCTCTTGTTTTCGAAATATAAATGTTACTTGTCTTATCATACTCACAGCATGTCCATGGCAAAAGAAGTTATGGCACAAGACACAACCAGCATGTCCATTATATTCCATAATTCTCGAAGATACGATCCTGGATGAAGAATGACCCCGAAATCGATCAACTGGTAAAAAAAAATGAAGCAATATTACGAACATAATTTATAAAAATTCTGCCTATTTGATTCCATGGAATTTCATCTAATTGGATATTAAATAACGTTATAGCTCAATATTTAGTCCAACAAAATTATAATGTGTTAATCAATTTGAAGAAAATCAGTTCAATTTTGACAATAACTTTAGTGTCATAATTACTTAATATGAACCTTTAAATATTCTCTCTATCATAAATAATTATTCCCAAAAATACGTTTACACTGCTTTTACAAATGAAGCACCAAATATAGAAAATACGATTATATAAGACTATAGACATCTATTTATTGCCTTATAAACTTAAAGAACATTTAACAAATTTTATTCTTGATATATAGTTTGCAATTGTCGTCAGGGAAACTATTGATAATTCCATTGTAACCTGTATTTCATTGATTGAAATTCTTCTCCAAAATTGGCTTAAGATTCCCTTACATTGAAATATATGTGGCACTGATATCCTTTTAATATTTTCTAGACTCAATTTGTTACAATATTTCAAATAACACCTGGAATACTTTTTTCCGAATTCATTTATGATAGAGTTTTTGAAAAACTCTTGTGTCAGAAGGGAAATTATGTATTTGACTTATGCAAATAAATGTGTATCATCTACTTGACTTAGAATAATAATGATAATGCTCATGTTTTTCAATAGTCTTAACTGTTTAAAGCTAGTCGGTTATCATTCTATGAATATATATATGGTTATCATTTTATAAATCATCGCTTAAGAATACTAACAATATACTTTATGTACAATGAATTGACATAAGATGCTTCATTTATGGTTTGAATTCATTGAATTGTGGTTACGTTCAATAAAAAGAATGATTATGGTTCGTTATTACAAAAATTAAACAATATAAGTTCAACAGCATTATTTTTATAATATATTTTATTATTCGAAGAAGCTATGTGGTATAAATGGTTGTCAAATAGTTGATTTTCGTCACTTTAAATAGCGACACCTGATTTTCCCTCCTACTTATTGATCCGATACAGGTTACTCAGGAGAGTCAACAAGATCAACACATACCTCATCCATTATTGAGGCCGGCGGGCATTTTATATTCTAATTTAGAAGTGTTTTTTATTTGATGTAAATCCTGACTTTTTCATGGTCCTTCTTTATATAAAGAATAATTTCATTCTTTAAAGGTAAATAAAATATTTACCTCTTTCGTTCTTGACAATTTTTCCCTAGGTATATGAGAGTTTGTACTTAAACAAAAAAGATCGGTACAATAATTATTTAAGTTTTCAACTCAATGAATGAACTTCCAAATGATTAATCTTTCATCAAGAAAACCTCAGATTCAATGGTCTTTATAAAGTAATGCGAAATATCCGTTAGGTTGTTTAAAAAACTAGCAAGTGTCTATTATTAAATTGTTAAATTTAACACTTACACATTTGTGACATTTATTTCACCCAGTACATATATCTTTTCACAACGGCAATATAATTGATAAGTGAATAAATTTATTAAAAACTACCAATTTGTGACATTTATTTTATGCAATACATATATTTTCAACCCGGCAATATATTTTATAAATGAATATATCTATACAAAAACTACCAATTTACCGCTATAGATTAGGCACAACTTGATACAGACTACCAATATCCGATTAGATTTATGGTTTCATAGTTAAGAAATGGTAAAAATAGGAATCGTGTAGGGCCATATTTATATATAATGGTTGTAAATAATATAATTTTCGTTGATGACACCTTTCTTTTAAAAGCATAATGCACTTTTTGAGATCAACCTTATGATAATTGGATAGCAAGACATATTTAAAAATTAAAGTCAACAACAACGAGGAATGCTCATTAACTTCATGCTTATCAAATTAGTTATTGTTTTTATTTCATAATTATTTACTTTGTGCTTATTTTACAATAATAAAAAACATTATTGCCTTAATATATATCTGATTGAGCTTATAAACTATTTGTCCTTTTATATTATAAACCAAGTAGAAAGTAAAGGGTTATATGAGATACAATTTTAAACTAAAAATCACACTCACTAAATGAAAGCTTTTTTGTGCTTACTTATTGATTAGGATCAACTATTTATTTTCCATTGAGCTTCAAGTCGTTTTGTTATGGATCAGGTTGGTGGCCAGTCTCTTACCTTCAAAAGCACTTCGATGGCGAATACGCAAGTAAACCCGTAGTCGAAGTAAGTTAATTTTTGATTCCACTCGCTTTGTGAATTGACTGGATCTTCGGCAGCGAGGGCAATGGAAGACATGATGATGACGATCATGATGAACACATCAAAAAGTGGAAAGGTCACAATGCTATGGATCGTCACGCGGAATGGATTCGTTGAACTAAATATAAACATGGATGAATAGGGAGAACCGGAGGGCGAGAATCCGCCTCGTCTTCCGCGGCAGACAAAGCAGCTTTGGCGGCAGCTTCCTCGGCCAACCGCCGCTTTTCGGCCTCCCTAAAAACAGGCAAACCAATTAATATCACGCAACCCCACAGAATACATTTTTTATGCATTTATTGACAAATTATTTTACACACATATATATTTGTTAAGATTCCTTAACCGACTATTTAAATGTCTATGCTAATATACGACAATTTATTCGATTAATGGTAGTAATTGTAGTAGCTTTGATGACGATTTATACAAACTAGGTCTAAATGCGCAAGTAGTAGTATCGACTCTAGGTGAGGTCTGTTTGATAAGCAATAATTCGGAACAGAATGGCGGGAGTGTCCAGAAGCTGACAGGAGAACGGCGAATTAGTTATCCCTTTTTTTCGTGATCCTCCCTGTAAGAACTCTCAGATTGGCCAACTGATCCCCAACATAATACTTAATAAAAAAATACCGCAGAACTTATACAATAATGATTACAACCAAGAAGATACATAATTTAGAAAGATTGGATACATGATATTAATTTTAATATGGCTTTGACTCATTTGTTGCGTATGAAAACGAGTAGTTGACATCCTTTCCGACCAAACTTCTGTCATGTCTTTTAAAGTCAGGCTCACCCAGACATATAAAAGCTGGGTTATAAACTACTATGAATGCCATGAGTTTGAAGTTTTAGGCATAAAACATTGAGGATCGATGGTTCTATAGAAATAAGTTGTTTGATAATTATTTATCTGATGCATTTTCCATTTGGTTTTTAATATATAAAAGGGATTTAAATGTGTAAAAATGCAAAAGTAAACAACTTAGAAAATATTCAATAAGTAAGAAAAGTTGCTGCTTTGTCACAATTGGACTTTAATATTTAATTTCACCTACTTTTGTAAGCACTCATTGCATAAATCAATATAACTAAATATATTATAAAATAGGAGAACTAAAGTTTTAATTGAAAGCAAATGAAATATTTTTGTTTGTTTGACATTAAAGCATTGTTTTGAAGGAGTCTCCAATGAACAGATGGAGTAAATCAACTTTGCTTATAAAATATATACTTGCAGTTTGTTTGGTCGGGTTCATTCTTAACAAATGAGAAAAAGATGAGGAATTATCCACGATGAAGCTCTATGGTCTATAACTGTTTAATATTTTTTCTAATCATGTCTATTATTATTATTATTATATTTATTAGTAGAAATATTATTTAGATTATATATGAACTTAATTTAATAGGAGAATCGACTTTTTATAACTCTTATTTCTTACACTCTTGCTTTTCTAGCCTCTTCAGCCTCTATGTCCTCTGGACGGACAATTACATTACCGTCCTCATCTAGCTCTCTGGAAAAAGAATATCAGTGGCCGCAGTCAAATCGCAAGAACGAAAAGGCAATGAAAATAAAACCTAGGAAAGGGGGGATGTTGGAAGGCTGCGAGCAGACAGCGATGAACAACGCAACGCAAGGCGTATTGTATGTACAAACCACAGATAAACATAGAGGGCGCTATAATCGCCTGCTTTCATATCAGACAGACAGAAAACAGATAATTGAAGAAAGTATGAGAACCGCTTTTATTGTGAATACAGAAAATAATGTTATTTTATATGAAATTCATCTCAAAGATCAAAATGCCAAAGGACACAGCACAGGCTTTTGGTACTTAGCATCTTGCGTGATTAACTCAAAGGAGTTAAAGTTTAAAGCTGAATTTGACTTTTGGGGCTTTCCATTTCTGGACTTATTATACTCCTTATGGTAGTAGTATTAACAGAAGAAATGAAATGTAAGATGCCTTAAAATATAAATCTATAAGAAAATAAAAAGAGCAGGTAGTTTCAAATATGTGGTTCATTATTTGAATAAATCAAGACCACACAAATAAAACGCTTTATCAAAATTGATTTTGTTTATAAATAGATTAGTATAAATACGACTTTAAATGAAAGTAGATGACGACAGCCCCAAATTCTGGTGCTCTATGTTTTCTCTGTGCTAAAGACGTTATTTACAGGGGACATGTATTTTTTTTTGCATGAGCGCATTACTTACTGGGCGGCAGTTTTTGGCCCGGGTGGCACTGGTCCGTAGGCTGCACGTAGTGCCGCCTCCTTGGCCTCTTCGTCCTCCTTTTCTCTTTCCTCACAGGCCGTCATTTCTTGGGCCTGGCCCAAGCTGTCCACGGCAATGGCCAAGAACACGTTGAGGAGGGTGTAGTTTCCAAACATAGTGAGGAAAATGAAGTAGAGGGAGTAAATGAGTCCGGCTTGAGCACCCCCTTGGGACTCGATCCCCTGATACATGACCTCGTTCCAATCCTCACCCGTTAATATCTGAAACAGAGTACATATTTTCTTTAATGAACAATTCGTATTCCTTGTACATGTTAACAGAATAAAAAATAATATGAAAATACATGGAGAAGGTCAAGTAGTTTTGGGTCAACTCCCTTGATTGAGCAAATCTTAAATTAAAATTTTAAATACTATAAATAATCCTTAATACGACTCGATTTTAACATTCTAAAGGATGAAGATTATTCGGAGCCTTAAAAACATTAATAATTATAAATATTTTTTATTTTAAAAAATGAAATATTTTATGACGTCATTTCTTGACCTGCAGATAAATAAATCAATATCTTAGAATTTTTAATTAACATTTTCAAATTCCTAATAGAACTTATTTTTAAGTTGATTTGAAATCCTAATTATGTCTGTAATACACTTTTTGAATCGTATATCCAGCTCGACTCAGCAGGAGGGAACTTTGATATTTCCTCTCGTTCGATTATTCAAATATATGAACAAGAGAAATTAATCTTTATATAAAAACTATCGCTTCCAACCAGAGTTGTCAAGTGAGGCTATGGAGGCACTGACGTCATGAGTTACTCATGACGTCAGAGTTACTTTACTGCATGCTTCCATAACTCAGTTGGACTTTTTTTTCTCTACCTGAAACACGGTTAGCATGGCGATGGAGAAGGAGTTAAAGTTGGATGGCGGGGTTCCGTCCGGGAAGTTGAAGGTTCCCCCAAAGAGCTGCATCCCCAGTAAGGCAAAGATGAGGATGAATAGAAAGAGGAGTAGAAGAAGGGATATGATTGACTTCATGGAGGATAGAAGGGATATAACGAGGTTCCGAAGGGAGGACCAGTAGGCCGTGACTTTAAAATACGAAGGAGGCGCAGGGCTCGAAGGACTGAGAAACCAAAAGAACCTGCTTTGGGTTTGAAATGCGTCCAAACAACTTCGAAAACGGATCCCGAAATAACAAGGCAGTCAAAACGGTTGAATGAGGACTCGTAGTAGATTCGAGGACCCAGGGCCCACATACGAAGAAACATTTCAAATATAAACAAACCAAGGAATACATATTCGGCAGTGTCTGAAAAAAAAGAAAAACAGAAAGCACATAATTAACTACAATCCAAACGAGCTTGGTATAAAAAAGATAAGATCTTTGTAAAGTATTACAAATTAATATCAAAATCAAATATAACATATAATAATGCTTCCTCGAAGCTTTATTGATTAGCTTGAATGTTTGTTACGGTATGTATTTGCTCTGGTTACATGGTAAATACATTCTTGTAATTATAATACTGCCCTACAGTCAAATCTCTCTTAGCGAAAGAGAAAATACTACTAAAGCCTTCTTTGTATAGCAGCCACTGTCTTTAACGGTCACTGGGTTCACTTGAGTGAACGCTATTGACCGGCTTGACTGGTTATATATTTTTTAAAGAGTCCATGAAAAAAAGTATTAGAGATGAAGAAATAAATTTACATAGTTTAAATTTGACACGCAGAAAATCTATTTCTTTTCATTAAAAAGGAAAGAAAAAACGTCAAGTTCCATTATTTTTTAATATCGAAATGGTTAAATACTAGTGCGTAAGCAGATAATTATATCTAAGATTACACGAGAGTGTAATTATATTATAATACATATGTAAGACTTGAGGATATTATTGATTCCCTTATGGAATTATTTGTATGAAGGGCCATACTTACGTAAAAACTGAGAAAGCCACATGGGTTGATCGTAGTGCTCCACAGCCACACAAAATGTATTGAAAAACACAAGTAAAATAACGAACCAGTAGAACCATTGCTTCTTGACAGTTTTTCGAATCCAGAAGCGAACCTTCTTTTCGTACATCCAGAAATCTGAATTCTTTTTGAACTTCTTTTTCAATGCAAGGCCCGGAGCTTTTTTCTTCTTGAGTAGCTCTGAAAGGGGGATCATACGGATGAATACATATATAGGATCATTATATAATGATATAAAACACATATTCTCCCATGTACCCAAGTTAAATTTTATTATTCGTTTGCAATTTACTAAATATGAAGAAAGAAGAGGTGGAACAGGACTTTATTGAATAACTAGACTGATATCCATCTGTATTATGCTCCATTCGACTAATTTCTTACATTTATCCACGAATATAGAGAGACGACTGTCCCCTCTCTCTATAGATTCTTTTTCCATAGTGCTCAATAACCCACAAATTTGTGTATCGCTTATCACAATAAAACAAAAAGAAGACATTTATTCTTCCCTGATTGATGAAGAGTTACTGTATTTAATAAATAATGATATTATATAGATATTGAAAGGATTCGTATTGCCAAACGATATTGATATAAATATGATATGTTTTTAGGGATATAATTCTTAGCTTTGAATTTAAATTCACGGCTCAAAAGCATACCTTCTTCCTCCTCGGCCTCTTCGTCCTCTGACTCTGTGGATCGGCTCTTTCCGAGTGTACGAAGTTTCTTTCTCTTTTGCATGGCTCGCTTCCGAGCCTCCATGATGTATCGGCGCTCCTCTTCGGTAGTTCTCTCTTCGTTCAAAATGACTTCCTCTGAAAAAAATACAAGGGTCAAACACCTCTCTCATTGTCCGGGCAATATTCCCTTCTTCCCTACGATCAAAAACGGGCCACAAAATGAAATGTGAACCTTTTCATTGGTCACTTATTCAAAATCTTACTCAAAGCTAGATCGGCGAAATACAAAAGTGTACGCTTAGTCCAATTATGAAAGCCGTTATTACTTTGAATATATCAATGCAATTTAAACCATAAATAATCGACTTTTTCATATTCAAAATACACTTCTCACTGAAGTAATGGATTAAATTCAATCCTCAAGATATACCTTCAAGGTCAGTGATTACTATTTATATTTTCATACCAGTTGAGAATATCCATGAATACTTTTCCATTAAATACAGGAATTTAACTAATTAACTAATTTACAGGGGTTTCCATAGTTTTCATTCAAGTTTCGACCAATATGATGATTTGTCTTTTTGAGTAAAGCGAACTTTAAATTTTTGATAGGAAACTTTAGTTTCCTACTTTAAATTAAGCTGTCAGGGCTTTTCTGATATATTCAAATATATATATCTATATATATATTCGTGAAGAATCATATGGCAAAGTTACAATTATATACATAATTATTAAAAAATATAGAGAACATAACCTCGATGATCTCAAAACAAAAGATAATTCATATACCCGTCAATATGGGACTTAATATACAAAGTTAATACTGTAAGGGAATGTCGAATAATAAATTAAAACGTTTAAGTTTTTCTTCCATACTTTAAAGTATATATATATATATATATATATATATAATTAACCATTACAAAGTTTGGAACTATCACTTGTTCACATTTCATGTATGCACCGAAATAATTAATCAGGAGGATGTGACACACCAAGGAGGAGGACATTTTGAGCACATCATTATTGCTTCGAAACTTGATGCCTCTGGAAAATGCTGTCCAACGAAATATAAAAAATGGTGTAATTTTAAACTAAAACACATCCATAAGGGATAATTCATGCATGCAATGTATAGAAAAACATGCAATATTATAAAAACATGCAGGATTATGAAAGTATGTTAGAAGGAAGAGGAATAAATAACAAAACAGGTGGTAATTTATTATTATCATTACATTTGTTTTTGAGTAATTGTAATCCGTGATTTATAATTATCATATGCCTTGTATGTAAATATCAAAACAAGTAAATAGTAGTTTGTGTTATGCATAGCAATTTATATGTCACGTTTGTATGATTTATTTGCGCATTGGGGAATCAAATATTTATAGGGAAATAAGGGATTTTGACACGGAGCTCATCACTGGCTGGTTGGCTGGCCGGCCGGCCGGCCGGCACATTGATAAGTGCCTGGACATATGTATATTTCCTGAGGAAAATGTAGACACAACTCTAATATACAATAATAAGTTATTAGCACTGAATCGATAACTCTGTTTTTGCTGCTGCTATATATTGCAAATACTTATTTGATTAACCTACAATAATAGAAATGCATTATATTATAACTGCATGAAATACATGGCTACATATATTCATACATTTATGAAGCTGAAGGTGGTTGACTCTATTAACGCTATTTATATCATGTAAATATTTGTAGTTCCTTTAACTACAAACCTGTTCTCTTTGTATCACCAGGGATCATAAAAAGTATTGGCCTTCATGATTTTAGACATGCATATGAGTAATTTGTCAAATAGATCAAGGCTTTATTTTGTACAATATTTTTTTAGAATGGTTACAAGGTTTCGTTTGATAACCGTTTGACGGACTTGTAAAGGAAAAAGATTAAACTTTAATAAATTGTTTTGTGTGTTTATGACTTATAGGATACTTCTAAGGATATATATAAATATACAACCAAATTCATAAAGAATACTGGAGCAGCAAGTTTGTGCTAAAAAAAAAAAGAAAATACTCGATTAAATCACTTTTTGTAATATCCAAAATTTGCCTTAATCTGAATCATTATGCTTTTGCAAAAAAATATATTTATGGAATGGTTATTATAGTTGCGATTAAATATGACAATATATCTATCATTATTACTAAAAATGACAAGTAAAAGGAACGACTCAAAGTTCCCGAAACTCCTTAGTATCTATAATTTAGTTAACTTTCTTTTTTGCAGTATTTTAATATTATTAATAGCGGTGTAAACTATAACGTAAAACAAAGAGCCCAAAATGCTTGTAAAACTCAAATAAAAACCCGAGTAGATTACAAAAGTACACACCATTTTTGAAAGCTGTTACCTTAGCATACAGTGTGTGAGGGAGAAAATTCATAATTTGAAACATATGGAAGGTATGTTTGAGTCCAGGAAACAAATGGTCAGTTTGTTTTTCGACTTGCCGTTTCTACATTTACCTATTTTTTTTTCTTTTTATAATATAAATATGTATAACTGTAAATAATTTACGATTGTCCGGCTTTCGATTTTCAGATAAAGAATATTCAGGCTTGGAGATGAATCCAGACCCTTTAATAATGTTCTTAAGACATGATCTTCCTTCTGGAAAACTTCCTTTTCTCATATGTTTTAAGGCCTTTTAACTTTATTTATAAGCCTATATTACAGATGGATATTCTATATAAATACTACGGCGACTGTCATTTAAATTTGGTATATGAAACCTAATAATTAATAGAACTTGCATTAGTGCAAATACTTATCATGTAATATGTTTTATAGTCATCCATTATGATTAGAAAACATGAAGTATATTTATTCTTTTATAAGTAAATAATCTGTCCATGAAATATTATGCTGACGTCACTGGATATCTACCTTTTTTTTCTAAATTACATGAATAGTTTATATGTATAGAATGCAAAAAAAGGACATTATTCGCACAAAGTACAAAAAGGGCAAATGAATATAATCCAAAATATAGTTTTTTACCTTCAAAAAACCCTTTTTGACAGCTATTACGTCCTTTCAAGCTATTTTTAAATCATATCTAATCGTAATTGACAGAGCTGAGGGCGACTGCATCCCCCTTTTGTAAGACTTTATAGTTCTTTTGAATCATTGTTATATTTTATGCACAAGGGGATGTGTATATTATGTTGGAGATCCATCATTGAATGACTATCTTGTCACACGTGATTGAGTAGCAATGTAAAATGTGTAAGAAAAATTTATCCCTTTTAATTCTTAGAATGGATTATTTTTGGCTTTTACATAGTTATTCTGCGTTTGAAAGTAGATACTCAATTGATGTTCGATATTTCCTAGAAATCGAAAGTAAGTTTTCGTACCATAATAATAAAAAAATTATTTCTCTTCAAAATATTTATCAGAGTTGCACAATTTTCAAAAAATAAAGCTAAATTATAGTACTTTTGTGATAAATATCTTGTCATTAAGGGATTTTTTTGTTTTGAAAGAATGCTTTAATCAACATTCTTCCAAAGATCAAGTAGATTCCAGCAATGCTTAAAATTAGTAGTTGGACTAACGATGTTTTGCTACTTCCCGAGGACGAATGAAATAACAACAATATGACCAAATATGTGCGTATTAGGACAGTGAATTCAACCTCGGATTTTGGGCTCCAACTTAATTTGCACTCTGATATCTTAGCCTCCAACAAACAAACACAGTGTTGATCACTATGATTTTGTTACATCTCCTAAAATTATGGGCTGGGAAGTATTGCAGAAGTTTGTTTAAAGCCCTGTTAGTACTCTACACACATGCAGCTATGCGTCTGGTATTTATTGGAATACGGTGATTTGCTTTAAGCGTTTAGCATCACCTGACATTCCATCAATTTAAAAAACTAACTTTTTTCAAAATATTATTCTTATAAATGTCATATTTTTTATTTAAAAATGTTGCAACATACCATCCATTATATATATATATATATAAATTCAAGATTATTCAACTTTCCAAAGACTCATCAGTATCTAAGAGCTATGAGTAAGACTGGAGAAATACACGCCCAAAGAAAGAAAGAAAGGGAGAGCGAAGGTAAGATTATATTTTTCGTTTCAACCGTTGTTGGGGGAGTAAGTTCATATGAAAAAAACAAAAATGAAAACAACTGTGTCATCATTTCCGAACGGTCCAATAAACTCACACCTTTGAATACTATTTTTGCTCCAGGGCCTTTCATAAAGTCGTTTACTGATGATAAAAAAGAGTTTAAAAATGACAGGTATTTTGACTTTTATAATAATATATCTTTACAAACGAATCCATTAAAGATGTAATCCATAGAGATAGATCGTTGTTTTTGTATTTAACTCCTTTAGTAATATTATTTGAGACCTCTAACGGTCAAATCGAAAACTATGATCAGCAATTCGTCTCTCTTGTTTTATTCTTTGTTGTTTTGGAAATATATTCTTCCTATTGGGCTAATTACTTTAATGTATCTCTGGTTACAAAGAAGGATACTGGCTATCTATGCAAAAAAAAAGACCCTCATCTCTTGCTTATTAAGGGAATATGGTAGATGAAAAAAATATATATATAGCAAGCATACAGCAAACATTACACTTTCTTTTTATCTTAATACATGAGTAAATATAGTACTTGAAATCTAAATCTAGGACAAATCCCCCATCCACCCACCCCCCTCTACGATAAACATAAGCATGAATTTGCAATTTACATCTAGGGCTACTTACTATTTGCGTAAAACTAATGGTACACCAAATGTATGTATAGTAAATGATTGTGGTGAGAGTGTATAAAATATATAATTGTATGATGTGCTTGATATTGTGAGTGTGTGAATAAGAGAGATATGTACTAGAGGAATGAGGACTCGTGAGACAAAGAGAAAGGATTCTCTAACCTGCGCGAATGATCCATTGAAAGTATCCTTCGAAGGCCTTGGAAAATTCTCTTTCATTCGTAACTTACGAAACGTCTCTCGACGTTCCACCCTCGTCCTCTCATTACTGAACTCTCTGAAAGTCAAGATTGGTTGAATGGGAAAAGAAAGAGAGAGAGAGACTTTAAAATCCGCGGGAAGAAATCTAATTAAGATGTTGTCGCTCTTTGATGTCCTATATATTTATATGCATGATTATGGTAGTTAGTTAGTAAGTAAGTAGTAATATGTCTTTTATATGATTAATTAGTATTCTTTCCTAAGCGAATGTTTAATTTAGAAAAAGAAATGATTAAGAGACGGAAGCAGCGGCGTAAGGAGAGAAAAAAGCACATATCCATCAAGTTGATTTTTTCGCTTTAAAATGAGTTGATGTAAAGTCTTTTTATAGTTTTCTTTTTCTGAAGAGATTTTGGTTGGATGTTTAGATAATAGAAGAGTAACATGCAGTTAATGTTTTTAAATAGTTTGAGTCAGCTAGGTAAATGCAACAAAGACTCGCATGATCTTTTTGATTACATGTTTTAAATAGCATTAGATAAATATAAGTATGGTATGATGTATGTTTTTTGTGTTTTGTGTGTGTTAGTGTGTGTGGTTCCATTTGACTGTTGTCGTCTCATTCAGTTTAATGGGGCGACTACTTACCCGCTAAGGACTCCAAGCACAAGATTGAGCATGAAGAAGGATCCGATGACGATAAGTGGTACAAAGTAAATACTGTTTATGTTTCCAAGTGCGTCATCCGTCTGTGGAAAGGGTGGAAATACATGATACATAAATAAAAATGATTGATGAGTCTTTGTATTTTTTAGATAATTTTATAAATGGTGTATAAGAGCCTTCAACCCTTTTTTATATTTTTATAGACATCAGTAAGGAGACAGCAACTTGACCAAGAAGTATTGAATAGTGAGCATTCCATTCATTGATAAAAATCAATAGATAAAATGTGGGGAATAAACTCGATAAATTACATCAAGTCCTAAAAATTTGATTGTATTTTAGATGACTCCAAGATATACTTTTGTTTAGTCTTAAAAAATAATACTAGACAATTATATGTGTCTTTTGCATTATTACTATATATATATAATATCCTTTTAAATATAGTGTTAACAATATTCGAATGTTATAACGTATCAATCCAAGTACATAAAGTAATTAGAATCCAAAAACATGTTTGTGCGACTATTCCGTTGACTGGGTATGTATGCCCTGCTGTCTCCACTGTGACACCATAAATACAGCTGAGTCAGCTGATGACGTCAACCTTGCCTGACAAACCTTTTCGTGTAATCGCCATGGATGGGAGCAAGTTCACGTGATACGATCAAATGACTTATATTCAGATTAAAAAAATATGATGTCATGAGTCCAACAAAAACAAACATTTTTATTAATATTTGAAACGCATGATGTCACTCTGCTCAATGCAAAAAGTAACCATGTTGTATTCGGTTGATATGAAATTATTTCGTAGTTTTTTTTAAATGAAACAAGTCGGCTGCTTTATATTAATTTTGACTTGAAACCTCTTTCAACGGATTAATATAGAGAGTGTTAAGCATTTTATATGTCATTTTAAACTTTTTATCAAAAACAAGACTTCTAATTGTTTTTTTGTTGTTGCAAAGCCGTTACAAATATTATTAACTTTTTGAGCGTAGAGGAGAGTGCCACCTTGTGGTTTATCTGAATACTACAAGCTGCCTTCTTTGTTTCAACTTAGAGCAAGCTGGCTTTCTTTACTTAGTATTTAACATTTGTGTTCATTGTCATATAACGGTATATTGAGAATGTCTTTAATAATGAGGTATAAGGTTCTTACCCAGTAGAGAATGGGAGTCCAACCCTCCATGGTGATACATTGAAAAACCGTGAGCATGGCATAGATAATATTATCAAAAGAAGTGATCCCGTAGTTGGGCCCGCCCCACTTTCCAGGCAAATGGATATTTCGGGATCACAGCTGAAGCTACCAGGGGGCGCAACAGACTTGTCATCTGCATTGCAGGGTACCTGAAGACGCCCCTCAGTCACCATTTCATCTTGACAAAGAGAACAATAATGTCAGAAAATGGAGCAAAATATATGTGACTATAAATGCTCTTACTTAGGTCTTGAATACTATAGCATGTCTTATGAAGCTCTCCGGAGTAGAACTCTAGTCCGATGATGGCGAATATCAAAA
This sequence comes from Caligus rogercresseyi, assembly GCA_013387185.1. Classification (NCBI taxonomy): domain Eukaryota; kingdom Metazoa; phylum Arthropoda; class Copepoda; order Siphonostomatoida; family Caligidae; genus Caligus; species Caligus rogercresseyi. Next base: position 31,151,407 of record CP045891.1, read on the forward strand.
TGGCAAACATAACGAGGAGCCCTATTTGCATGAGAGGGGCTAAGGCCTTAAAAATTGACTTTAAAACTACTTGAAGACCTATTAGAGAGAGAAAAAAAGAGGAAAAGAAAAAATAGCATTTAGTCCCGAAGATTTCCGTCTTGCTCTGGGAGATAGTTGACAACAACAACAACAACATGGATTGAACGTTCACAAAGTGAATTGGTCAGACTCCACAAAAATAATCATCGGAGGGATAAAGAGAAACGGAAATACTTTGAGCAGTCCGCTCATAATGATATATAAATGGTAAAGGGTTGATGTATGTGTGTTTAATGTAAGGAATAAAACTAAGTACGAAATGTGGCAGACTTACTGGGAACGCCAGATACCAGTTTGAGGGGTCTCAGGACTCTGATTGCGCGAAGAGTTCTGAGATCAACTCCGCTGGACTCATCGTCTTCTTTCCCAAGTGATGGATCCTCCGGAGTTAATATCGTTATATACCTAAATGGATTCGGGTGAACAAACGAAAGAAAAAACTCTAGTATCTAAATCAAATTGTACAAAAAGAAAAAATAATGATGTTAAATACGATTCTCCTGAAGTAATGAGCTATGAAAAATAATAGCACTAATTGTTTTTCCTTCAAATCCTGTGCTCAAACACTACAAACACACTTTCTCGATTCGCTGAGAGAAAATAGATAATGACAGGATAGAAAATAACAAAAAAATGATTTTTTCTATGCCTTCTTGCTAGTAGTAGCGTTTTCATAAAAAAATAAAAAAATATCTAGTCTTATATGGTACCCATGGCTATCGTAGCTTTACTCCTAACCTCCAAAACAGAACATATTTGTTGTCTGAATAGATCAGCTTTCTTCTCCTTCTATCACTTTCTATTATCTCTCAGATTTCACTCCATCTATGAATAGATTACTCTAAATTTCCCCCCAATTTTCTCCTCAATTCATCTCAACCAGAGGAGTTCCAAGGGAGGAAAAAAACTTGTTAACAAACTAAAATATTTCACTCCAATCTACACTGTACTTCAATTACATATTACGGAGAAATAAATAAAAATAAAAACTCACTCATGATATCTAAATACTAATAATCACTCTTAAAACCAAATCTAGCTAACCTGTGTGGGTGAATACAACTGTGTCTATGTAGAGTCACTCGAAAAATTTATTAAAAAGCAAAGTGATTTGCAACATTTGATTTAATATATACATTAGTTTAGATGAGATCCTATCTTTATGGTGTAACTGATCGTTAATTAAGGAATTTGTGCACAATAAATAGTAAGCATACAGAAAAAGTTATCACAATGCTCATTAATAGGAGTACTTTGGTCCTAATAGTATTTGATGACTACCAAAGCCACTTTTAGAAGAGAAATACGCCAATGCAGATTTTGCATTCGATGTGAGACCTAGAATTATTATTTTGAAATATCGAGCCCTACATGTTTTCTATTTCTTTTGATTTATCATAGGAATATTTTGTTAGTGGTTAGTTATTAACGATTTCTAGTCTAATGAATTCAAAACTCATATAGCCTTTCATAGAGTCTCATGAAATGATATACTAGAATGAGTGCAATTGAAAAAAGATAGTTTACAGCTTCCAACTTAAAACTAACATTTCTTAGTTAGATTCAATAAACCTGCCTCAATCCATTTGTATGTTAGTTACAAAGGTTCGTTCATATAATTTTTTCCGGGCACTTGGTTTCATAAATCGTGTCATATGTATATTTTTTTGGGTCTAATAATATGCGTTCTTCATTCCTAGTTTATGCATCTCTTGAAAGACGTGTTCTTATTACTCGTTATATGTGTATGTATGGGAAATCAGGATAAATTATATTTGAACAGACTCGTAATTGTTTGATTTTTCTCTCTCATAAGGATATAAATTTATTTATGTAACTTTATGGGACAAAAAAAACATTTATGTTACGCACATAGCGATATTAAAGGAATTGAGTCTCTTTTGGCCCTTAAACATCACAATGCATAACCAAATCAGAAATATTTTAAAAAATATAGCTTCATAGAAAAATATTTTGCCGAAACTTGCGATGTGGCACTTACTTACTCCGATTACAGGCATGAACCCCACAGCCCAACCCTGATCCTGATCATCTGACTGATTATGCCTGCCAATGCCTTACCACAGATCAGTGATCCTTTGCTAGTATTCCCCCTCTAAAGGGCTATTTGTAGCCGACAAAGTAATTTTTTAACGTAATGCCTCTAGAGCAGGGATGGTCAAACTTTTTGACTTGCGGGCCACTATGGGCTATAAAATTTGAAAAAGGAGGCACAGCAGTACATCGACTGTCCATTTTCCTTCTCTTTGGTCCGCTCATTTTTAACAGAAGGGCTCAAATGGCACTGAGAACATTCAAAAGAGAAATAAAGAGTAAGGCGCTGCCTAAATGTCAGCGCGCCATCTATCGGTGAAACGCGGTATTGTAGGTACAAGACCTAAAGAATGATTTATGAAGCATTATTATTTTATTTACTGAACAAGCTCGGCAGGCCGAATTAAATTGGCTATCGGGCTGAATACGGCCCGCAGGCCTAAGTTTGCCCATGTCTGCTCTAGACGACTCTTTTCAAACAAGGATAAATTATTCGACCAATGAAGGATTCATGTTGTAACAAGATAATAAATAGGGGATGAATTGTCAAGAACTAAGGCTTCCCCTTGATACTTGTTAAGCAACACGAATCCTCCCGTCGGAGCATTATATGATGGGATTTGTCCTACATAGATATCATTTTAAAGGGGGTGTTTGTTAAATGAAGGTTGAAGAAGGCAAGTCTTTCTGTGTCATGTATTGTCATGACTGCCTAAGAGGAGTAACGTAGTTACTTTCCTTGCATATAGCATACGGATCAGTGGAGGTGTTTTTTCGCCATTTTTCCACCCAGGAAAAATAAAGAATATAAGAAAAAGGGGAAAAGATTCTGGAACTCTTTAAGTCTCAGTGAGTGAATAAGTAAAAATATAAATAAAGTCATCCCTCGTCAAATCCAGGGGAAAATTGTAGACTCTGCTTTTATAAATATATATATTAACTTATGGTGTGTAGAGGATACTTTATTGTATGTATTATTATTAATTAATGATAATTATTATAATAGTAAATATTGGCAAAGAAACTATAAATGGTTTTGACCGTGTGAAGTCGCATTTGGTAGTAATTATTATTACGAGTAAACCAACTAAAATAAAAAACAAACCAAGAAAATAATGAAGTAATATAATAGTTTAAAAAAATCCACGCCTTAAAAACTAAAATAGTAATAATAAAAGTATTTTGTCACTCAGAATACTATTGTTAAAATAATATATAAATAACTATATGAACGAGTTCAGAGGGATATTCATATAGTTTATTTATAAATAACTAAATAAAAGGAAAACAACAACTTAGGAAGAAGTTCTATGATAAAGCTGCTTCACTAATTTTGTTTTGTTTCAGTAGGTGGTGTTGTCTGAGAAAAATTGTGTTTCCTTTATCGGTGAACTTACTTGGGACTTTGGACACCATTTTTAACGGACGTAAGCACCGAAATGAACGTAACATTCTTAAATCGAATGGAACGGATTTTTCCACCAAGATAGTCATACACCTGAGATATTTAATGCTTTAAAGTCAGAAGTTTAATGTAGGGTTAATATAAATGTAAATAAAGAAGATACCCCCCTCCTATCCCTTTACTACCCTTTTGTTTGCGCCTGAAAAGTTTTGTTTGAATGAGTGAATGACTAAGAAATAACTTTCTTACCCCGTGACGACGACCACAAAGTCCATTATGTTCCACATGTTTCGGAGATAGCTCCCAGGATGAAGTACGAAACCTTGAGCTAATATCTTCAAACTAGTTTCAACTGTGAAAATCCCTAGGAAATAGGACTCGGTAGCTTCCTATAAAAAATAATGTTTATAAATATATATATATATATATATGACCGGTTTTTCAAAACTGGTTCAGAACAGATGCAATCATGACGAATTTTATTTTATTATGTATTGCCTCAATACGTCTACAAATATCTGCAGCAGGAATTCGGTTGAAAAGAATCTACCAACAGTATCTGAAAGTGGTGTCCAATTGGTATCATTATATTGGTATATTTTTGCATTGATACACCCATAGAAGACGTTATCAATATTTGCCGAATTCTAAAAATAAATATACTTTTGAAAAATCAAAACTCTGATTTAAATCCCCCGCTACAACTGTCATTCAACTGTTAGCAGTATGATATAGTGTTTTATCCAAAATGATTACTATCTATGTATAGAAAAATTTATTGCGGATCTACATAAATTTATGATATTTTCACTGAGGCTATATCGATTTTATACCATAGTACATATTTTATGAAACGCATAAGTGGGGATCTCATGACATATTTCCATGTCGAAATACATTGAATTTGTTGAATTAACATGCATTGATGTCATGCAAGATATACGTGATAATATTTGATGTGTTAATATTTATAAAATTGCATTATTTTAGAGTCTCATTTAAAAATGACGACAAAATAATCAAAGAAGTGTTGATTTTGATATGTTTTGGATTAGTATTTAGACACTATGCTAAGCAATATAGTGGGTAGAAATTGTGAGTTTCAAAATGCCTTGCAACAATGATTAAAACTTGTTTGACAAATTATATTATTCTTTATAAGGGCAATAATATAAACGATAACATTCTGTTTTCCTATCTTTCAGCTCCGTAGCAATGCATTTAATTCTTTTTTCTTATCAAAGGGAAAGGGGATTTCAATAATTTAAGACTCCTTTTTTCGTTGATAATAATGAGACCACCAAATTGAAAAGAAATGAGAGCTTAAATAGGATAAGACTTTTCTTACAACCATAATCAGATCCATAGGAGCTTAGATATGAAAGATAAAGGAGAAAGCCTTTTGACTTCCTATAACTAAATATAAATTCATCTGAGACTATGTATTATTTAGCTTCGAAATTCAGTTTAAGCCAGAACAAAATAACAATATAAATACGGCTATTTCTAATTGCAAAAGCCGATTTGCAGAATTACTGGCTAAGGAAATACTGGTCCAAGTGAATAATTTCGGGCGATTCTTATTTGTTGATGCAAAACCGTTACAAAGAATATCAACTTTTTGGGCGTAGAGAAGAACCTTGCGGTTTATCTGAATACTACAAATTCTGGGATAACAGTTGCATTTTTTGTTTCAACTCAGTACAAGTTGTCTTTCTTCACATAATATTTAGCATTCGTGTCCAAGTTGATGAATTTCGGTCGATTCTTATTTCATCAGCTGTAAGATACTCGGCCTTTGGTATCAAAATTTCAAACGCTGATTGTTCTTCGTGGGAATAAATGGCACATATTATGCAATATTATTCCTCAAAACAATACAATAAGTTTCAACACTGGCTTTTGCGAATGCCTATATTTTTTAATAAATAAACTAATATTCTAAAGTATTTAGTTTAGCATTAAATATTTTGTTGTTCTGAAATTTTATGTATTGTTTACTTTATTTATAGAAGATTAGGTAGTATATTTATATGATTTTTTGTTTGTGTGTTTTTTTGTTTGTTCATGTTTTTTATTTCTTTGATATAATGTAAGGAATTCCGTTTAATTTGAATCTGTAATATTTTTTACTGTTATATACAACTCATCTAAATTAATAAAGTCAAAAAATTAAAATCCAGAAATTTTAACCAAACATATTGTAAGTTGATTTAATTTTTTTGTTGTATATTTATACTTTTCTGAGCTTTTTGCTATTTTTTTTGCAAGTTTTTTTTTTCGTTTTCAGTGTATTATGGCATATATGTCGATTATAATTTCAGGGATCTAGACTTTTTGTTATTTCATGTATTATATTGTACGGGTATTCCATTAAATTATATTTCCGTTATCCAATATTCAGAAGTAATTTTGTGATATTTCTACAAAAATAAAGTGCAAGCAGTATTTTAGTGTTTGTAAAGTATGTATAATTAATTTGGGTAGTTAAGTCCCTCTAACTGTTATCGAATATATTAAAAGAAACAGTAACCAGTTCACTAGGTGTATCAACTAATTACAATGGTATACATGAAGATCAATTGGAAACTATTATAAAGTAATTTCCGTGATATATTTGTTTAAAAATATGCCAAAAACTTATCAACGTTATTTGACCGTTTAATTCAAAAGTAATTTAAATCCGCTCAATTTTAAATACTTTAATGAATAACAAATAAGTATTTTTTGACTGTATGGTTCGATTGAGTTCCAATAAACATATGTAGCAATGAGTTTCGTGTTTTAAACATTATTTATAAATAGATATTCTTCAACTTTTAGAATTTAATAACGAGGTACAATTTTTGCTTTCTGCTAAATGTACAAATTATATTTTTCTTTATCAAATAAATTTCTTACACTTTTATAACGATACTCTTTCCCAACATTTATATATTACACAATTTTATGGGTTCCATAAGCATACTTTCTGTAAAACACATTATATCTTAGTCTCTTTTTTGTACATAACGTTGATAAAATAGTTGCTTTAAAACGTAATTACATTATGAAATAACACATAGCAAATATTAATACTAATGAAAAGAAATCATCATCGTTCAAATTATATTATATATGTACATATATAGATTTAGTTTTAAATGGCCTAAAAAGCTTCATGAAAAGTTTGTATTATTTATCATTCTTATAAATAAAGTTGAATACATCTCAGCTATATTTGACATCCCAAGCTGTAGAAAAGGTGTCTTTTTGTTCTTCATACATTTAATACTAGTTACTAAAAATAAAACTATTTTGCTATGAGTTAGATCAAATTTACTAATAAAGACTTGTGTGCCTTAAAATATCATCTAAGCAGTTACATTAAAGGTTTTTATACACAAAACAATCTATCGAGCAAACGCCGGCTAGTTTTGCTTCAGTAATAAATTCCAAATATTTGTTTCTTTTTAGAATCAATTGATACAATAACAAGTTGGATTATTTGGCAATGTTTAATACCTTTCTTACTTTTCATAATATATACATAATTTTAGTTGTAAATTAGCCCAGAGGCTTTTTTCGTATTTTGTTGAAAATCTTTGGCAACATAGGGAAATTAATGGATAAATTTTACAACATTCACAGAAACCAATGATCTATTGTTATATTTTTGATTAACTTACAAGCTGCCTGGCAAGCTCTGTTTTATCTCCGTTTGGTAGGGGTCGCTCCACGGCGAGTACGACGCAGTTGGCTATTATGGTGAGAAGGACGGTATATTCGAAGGGCGGCCACTCGATCAAGAACTTGGTTGCTCGACGAATGAAGTTCGTTTCACTCAGTATAAAGAGGGAGGTCGGACCCTCCTTTTTATCATCTGTCTTTTTCTTCTTCCCATGTTGTTGTTGTTGTTGCTGCTGGGGTGCCGCGATTGGGTCAACCCTAGCTCAGCTGCTGGGCGTCCTTAAGAAAAGTGGGTTGGTTCTCAAGTTAGCTTTTTTCATCTGAATACTGAGGAACCCAGGCAAACGTCATCCCCCATTATAGGAAGACGAGGAGCCCTGAAATATGAGTAAAGTTGGGTTTTTTAAAAAGGAAGAACTTAATTTTCTCTATGGTCTACATACTACTCCACATACATAAATACCAAAAGAAAGTCTAAAAATAGAAAAAATAACTATTTTCGTACATACTTATATCCCCCCCCCCCCTCCTACTCCTTTTCAAATAGTATTTTAATTCTTTAACAAGCTGCTGACTCATAGTTTTTTTTATTAGAATATTTATTCTACTTATAGAGAAAAGAGAGCGAAAATCATTGTCTACAAGCCGGGGATCTTCTTATGAGACACACCGCAGGAGCATTTAAGTGGGAGAAAGTCCTTGCTGTAGCAAATAGCAATAAATGCATCCGTCCCTCCCATTTTTCCTTGGGCTCTATATAAAATGATTGACTCTTTATTCAGTCTGGCTGGGCACTTGAATGACTAGATTGTACATAGATATACTTTATATGGGTAATAATAATGGTTTAATCTAAGGTCTGTGTGGAGGGTATCTACATAGGCTTCATAATTACATAGATATAAGTATGAGCCGTTGTTTATTTAATTACTATTAATAAGGGATAATCGAGGAATTATTTCAAAGGATTCGCCAATGACGTCATGGATTAAAGCCCTTGGGAAGAGAGGATTTGGGTTTCTATGTATGATTTCTTCCTCCCTAAATTTTTATCTCAACTGACGCGAGTAAAGTTATTCTTTAGTATATAACTGCTTTTTTATTATTCACATGTGTTGTCCTTCAACCAATCACGTTCGATTAAAAGCTACTGTCTCCGTTTCCTCATTCACAATGATTGAATCATAAATGCATTCTTAATCAGGTTTTTTATACAATAAGTTATATATATACTTTTGCTTTTTTATATCTATAAGTAGGTATAATTTTTTTGAGTCCACCACATAATTATATACTATTAATATATTGCTGTCAGATCAGTTGTTAAAGTAATTTAATATCCATATAAATTTTTTCAAATCAATTACTTATATTATCATAAACATATAAATGATTATATTTAATCGTAAGAACTTGTCTCAAGGCGAAGGAGTGAATATATATTAAGAATTTCCTTTAATTTGAGGGGGAATTCCTACAGTTAGGAAGATCACTTCTTACTCATTTCCTGGCTACTTTATGATTTTTATTGAATATATGTTAAGTGAAACAACAGCAACATGTTCCATGGATGTTCCAAAAAGTCTACTTTTGTAGAGGCATAATTGGTCAAATCAAAACTATGGGATTATTTAGATGATTCTACTTATAAATAACATTCATTGGTAATTTAGTCGACATAAAGTTACTGCCATCAAATGGATCAAACTTAACATGTAGATTCGTCCTTCAAACAACGGATACAAGGAGATCTCTGTGGGACTTGAAAGTTGCTTTATACAAGATTATTACACCAATAAGATGTTATTTATTTAAAAGATGGTTCCATCTATCTAACTATCTATATATAATATATATATATATATATATATATATATATAGGTTGTGCGCACAAATAGTGTACAAATAACCTAAAGTTATATATTTACAAATGCAGCCTCAACGAATGAAACCACAGTAATATTATAAGATAATTAATTGTGCATTAGAAAATTGCCTATAAAATGTATTCAGACCATCTTTTTATCCGACCTTTTTCCTCCCCACACAGGTAAGGTCAGATTCGACCTTGATTTTTAGTGCGGCAAAAAAAGGTAGGTTGATTATATCTGAAACTAGTCGAACAATTATGTCAAGATTCTTAGAATTATTATAATACGACTTCATTATAAAGTAAATGCACTAATTTGAAAGTTTCAGCATGAATATTATTATTATTATTATTATTTTGACATCATCAAAAACATACGTTATAAAGTTTACCACTTTTCCCGCTTGCCGGTGATTTTTAATGACATCAGACCGGCAAGCCAATAGTCAGCTCTTTGACCATATGGGCATACCTCATATTTAATATATCTTGCTTTATACAAATATATATTCTCTCAATATATGTGACATAAAAGTGTAATGATGGTAAAATTACCATTCATCTAGAGCCTCACGTTGAAGGCCATCATCATTTCTACAATGGCCGACACAATATTAAAACCAATAATAATAATAATAAAACCTGTACAGATAATATTAATAAATATACAAAGTGCTTCCCCTCCATATGCGGGGTAAAGAATTTATCAATAATCTGTAAGTAAATAAGTCGATATTCTCTCTCTCTCTCATCCCTCTGAGTGAAGGACCATCTTCACCATTGGAATGAGCTTTTTCCATAATATGTAAGAAGACATTTGGATCATTCAGACATGTATATATACATAGTGCATGTGTCCCTTGTACATATATTTGTTTGGGTGCATAATTATAGTTATATATATGATGATGATGATTTTGTACTTCCTTCCTTGGGATTATAGGGTTCAATGGAATAGGAGGGTTTATTTATCCTATCGGATCTTATTTGATATCCTTGATATCCTTGTATGTTGCTTAATATTAGAAAGGTCTATACAATCTCATTCAAGGGGGAGTGTGTATGTTGGTGGATCTTCATATTTTATTTGGATATAATAAAAAAACAGCTTGAGTTCCCCTTGATTGGGGAACGCGAATCATCACGAAAATAGCGTCTTCCTTTTTAAAGGTAACAGCTAAAAATGAAAGCTATCGATGCCACAAACATGGGTGATGAGAGTTTGTTGATCTCGAATTGTTTATGGTCAAGGCATGAATTGTTTCAAGCCTGATATTATATAAAATATAAGCTTGTTTAGATTTATTTCTTAACAAACACCATTATCATAATAATTGTATTGATTGAGGGATCCATTGTCTCTTTTCTTTAAGAATCAGTGTTTATATGTAAAAATTACATATAAAAATACATAAATACATTTGAATCTGTTATATAGCAGCTGAAATGCTTAGCCTTTCAAAGCTCGATATTATGAATAATCGGAATTCTACATGTTTAGATTATTTTTGACAAGCATTTATAGCAATATAAACTAGAGGACTCAGAGAGTACAAACCTCCGCCGATCTCCACCAAATCAATCACTTGGTCTTTTTGTCATTTCCAACCATCTACGTACTGTCCCTTTAACTCTACATACTGCTCCTTTATTGTTTGCACTCTAGAGGTACATGGAAAGAAAAAGAAACTGACGTCACAGCGACACATCTATTGGCAGAGTAGGCTAACTTGAAATATTTATTAGTATGTAGCTCATTTTGCATCTTAAAGAAGGCACTCAGAGATGCCAAATTTAATCACTTGTTTCTTTGGCATTTCCAACAACTCCACAAGTTTCATCTGAATCCGTACGAACTTTTTGAGTGATCCTGCTGACAAACCAACCCAAACCAACCGCCAGTGAAAACAATACCTCCTTCGGTGGAGGTTATTATTATATATATATATATATAACAATTTATGTTCCACTTTAAATAACTTGGCTTCCTTTAACTATAACTAATAAAAATAGCCTTTCGAACCTTTAAGATTTTGAAGAACATTGATTAGCTCAATTAAGAAAGATTTTATTTGTTTTGCTGCTTCTCACAGGATGATCATTATAATAATTATTGATTGTATATTAAAAACAGTTAATATTACAAATCCTTTACTGCTCAATATATAATATCTGTAAACAAATTAATATTAAAACTTATATATCAATTTAATAATGTACCATTTGGTTTACCATTTATAAGCAAGGGCACGGGGGCAATTTAAAAAATATCAAAAACTTACAATAAATATATTAAACTATTTAATTTACCCACTTGCATTAAACACCACACTGTATTGGTATCAACTTTTCCTTTATATTAGATTCATAGTAGTTTAGAAACTTTTAAGGGGAACAAAATGACCCTTGGACCCTTATTGTACCCGATGAAGCCACTATAAAAATATTTAAAACATTACAATAAAAACATAGCATTTAAAATAAATGAGGATATCAATGGAAATAAAAATATTAACTATTATTAGTGTATATTCATATTTTTGCATTACAACTTTCTCTCAGTGTTTTTAGACATTATTAGTTGTGCTTACATTCATGGCACTGAAGCTTTTTAAATACAGCTACGACTTATATGTACTAATACCGTTAGTGTGACTCTTTTCATGAGCAATGCTCTTCTTGTCAACATAGTCCGATATTCTCAATAATCATGGTTATATTAAGGATTGATCAATTACTAGCTCCACTTAATAAATATTTGTGCTCGGTTTGTTTCTTCATATACAGTAGGCTTTGTAATATGAACTGTTTTCCATATGAAATTCATTATTCGTCTGAAAAAACATTTAATTGATACCTTAGTTCGTTTTTACGAATTACGTCCTTGATGCTATAAATCTTTAGGTATCCTAAGTTATTTATATTTTCCTGCATACAATTTTATCAACTCATACGAGTACTTAGGGATAGAGAAAGTTTTTTGAAACGAAATTGTGTCAAAGAGGAGGGAGGGAAGGATTAAAAAAGTAGTTGACATTATGCTATAAAGTATAGCTTCACACATGGCTATAAACATCCATTCAGAGAGACGAATATCATCCTTAATAATACTAATTGTATCTTCGATCCATATTATTTTTTTCGAATCCATTGTTTGTACTACTCAAGTATAATTTTAAATTGAATAAAGCAACAGCTCTTATTATGAAAATAATGAATACTATTGTGTTTTTAAATCACATGAGTGTACAAATGGGTTATCGGACGTAGGAAAATAAAGAAAACAGTGTATCCAAATGAAAAAAAATCATGTTTATTGACGACTTTGTGGGAAAAACCTTTTTCTTATCCCTAATAATGTTTTTTCGGACGTGAAATATATGAAGCAATGCAAGATGAGGAAGATACTCTTGCTAATAATGACTAAAGTATCGCAAATGATTTTAAATACATATCCTCTTTAGTAGTAGTAATTACATTTATTCCTTTGTTTTGCCCAGGCTTGTGAGCGTTCGCAAACCTTGGCGTTCGCTCGTTCGATTAATAAAAACTACGTTCCATTCTTTTAATTTGTTCCTATTTCAAATTTGAACAAGAATTATGCTTTAAAAAAAACGTTGTCACTTTTATCCAGAATGACTATGTGTAATTTCAATTACACTTTTGATTGTAAAAAATAATTACGTTCGTCCGTTCATACGTCTCCGTTTAGGTGTTTTATTTTGAACGATCGTTCGTGAACGGTGATTGTTTTTCCGTTCGATCCATAACCCATGTTTGGCTGTATTCATTTTGTGTATATATTTTGTTGCTTTATAATACGTTCTTGATTTACAATGCATGTAAATATAGTTCTAATAAGCAGCAATAAATAAATAAACAAAATTGGTGATTATTGAAGATGATAAAAAATACTTGAATGACATTGCTGACCACAACTCACTTCATTTTCTTATTATCAAGCTATCATTCAAATATTTGTAAGTCTTTTATACTGCTTAAAGTAAGAATGGTTTGAAGTAAGACATAGTAGTATAGTTAAGTAGGATAATAAATTAATCAGAACATGGAACAATGACAAGGGACCTATAAACGCAATTAAGTGATTTCCTTTGTTGCATGTTTATTGATGAATTATACATAGTATAATATAGAGCGTTTCTTTGTTAAGACGGAAGTTATATAGTGTTTCAAGAAATAGTAAGGGAAATATAAACATACGTTTGTTTCTCAATTATTGAATTTCCTTTTCTATGATATCATATAAATATTCAATAAAGTTTATATTATGTTGTGAAAGGCGACTTAGAGATATAATTTTAAGCAACAACGTATTTGATGTCTTGCACATAATTCCTTCCCCTAAATATTTTATTGTATATTGTTGTCTGAATGAAAAAGTTTTAATACTTGCTTATTATAAACCAATTGTATATTTATAATGGGCCTTTAGACTAATGTCGGTTGGTAAAGAGTTCTTGAACTATAATAAAATTATAGTTATATAAATATTCATGTTTTGCCAATTAACTCGGAATATTTTTAAAAGGATTTGAAGTTGATATGAAAGTCGGTTATGAATTATCATGCTATCTATTGTCCTATTAATCATATTTGCAAATCAACATTCAATCATCCACTACGTCCAAAGGTTCTGATGAAAAATCGGCTTTATATTTTTATTATTATGACCTTTTTTGGACGAGACTATCAAATGGCAGAAATAATATGTTTTAAAAATTATAATCGATAGATTAGCGAGCTGATTAAGGTTTTTATCTGATATATCATCGGGTGTTTATATATGATTTTTTTTTTTGGCCTATATGGTTCGATAGAATTGCATCCGATAGGACAGGGGTTCCCGAAGTGGGGGTCGCGACCCCCGAGGGGTCGCTAGACGTCAAAGGAGGGGTCGCGAGACGCCACAATGCTTGTGACCTATGTATAAGTTTAGTTAGGTTACCGCCACATCATAAGATAGTGGGGGTCGCCAGTCTCAGGAATTGTTTTGGGGGGGGGTCGCGGATTGAAAAGTTTGGAAACCCATGCGATAGGACATGAATAAGCATTATAGCATTAAAATTAGACTATCGAACCTAGGATCTTATCATGAGGTAGACCAAAAATGATCATCCCCTCTCGGGAGGATTTGAGACACTGACATGGCTATCCCCAATTTCATTGCAATTATAGATAAATGATTTCCTTGCAGTTGCTATTCTATTTTTTCTTTTACCATGCTGTGCTGAAGATTTGCTTTTTCAAATACTTAGTAATTTATATATACAATCAATAGATAAATAATATATGTATATCAATAACAGTGATTAGATATCTAAAATATCTGTGCTTTATAATCGAATTGATATAATTAAATGTCTTCTGCATCCGTATAGAATACTATGAACTATATAGTAATTGTTGCTCATGAGCAGTATAATTCGTATTACAAATTATAATTAACTTTGTATATGTATATATATCTTTATATATCAAATTTCGCTCGATATATTGACATTTTTGCCACCCCAAAAGTCTTATAATCGAGCATAAGCTATTTTAAAAAGTGACAGAGTGCAACATTATCTCTAAAAGTAAATAAATAAAAACTTGAACAAAAATGGTACCAGATTTTTAAACATAAAAATCTAAGTTTTGATGATCATAAAAATGAGGTAAATGTGTCTTATTTCAAAATTGACAAGAGATAAAAATATGAGCAAAAAAGCGGCTATAAAAATACAGTGACTATTTAACGCTTTTACGCTTTTGCTGTACGACTGAGCCTAATACAACGTTTTTAATGAATCTTGACATTTAATAGTTACATTTTTTAAATAACAGTTTTCTCGAAAATAGAGTTATAAATTTAGTTATCATTGTTTTTTTGCCTATATGGTTCGACAGAATTGCATCTAACAAGATATAAATTATCATTATAGCATTAAAAGTTAGTCTATCAAACTTAGGATCTTATCAATGAGGTAGACCAAAATTGATCTTCCCCTCTCAGTATTCGAACCTGCGCCCCCAACATTGAGACTTGAGCACGCCTTAAAGAACAAGGGCTATCACACTCCCTAATGTATAATAATGTTTATTTTTTAGAACACTGTTTATATATAAAATTATACAACTATACGTTTGTTTTTGATGAATTCATTTTTATTTGATTTTGGTAATCATAGATTTAAAAAAATATAAAGTATAAAAACTAGATAGGCCATAGATTAAACATGATTCTATCAAGAAGTAAAGTTTTGTTAATGCTTGGAGTATTTTTTTTCTTTCAACTGTTATAATTTTTTTATTCGGCTATCAAATATTATAAGACAGTGTAAAATATAACTACACTAAAATACAAGACAACTTATAAATAAATAAAAAATACTCTTGACAGTTGCGTTAAAATAAATAACATGAATGAACATTGTAGAACATATTGGAGTATTATGCTTAAAAAATTGTTCCCTCATTTATTTTCATAAGCATTTCAATAAACGTTACTGTTTTTAATATAACGTGAATATGGGGAAAAACACATCAATTAATATGTATTTCAATTCTATTAAGTTACAAAACATGCTTCTTGATTTATAATGGTCATAAGATGTTAAAGTTACACACTTAATCTTTGTATTCCCCAAAATACATATTGGTCATATTTAATAACTTCTTAGAAAACCATTATTCTCTTGGAATTTTTTTAAAGTGTCTTGATTTAAAAAATGGAACAGCCAATATTCTATAGGAAAAATAATGCAATAGGTTTATTTGTACTCGGTCTTTTGAACAGCTCTCCATTTTAATACATTTCGTAATCACATTTTATATAATAAAAATAAACAAATAATAGAGGAGTAGGAACTTAACAAAATGTGTATGAATATTTTTATGTTAGCCATTTGAGATATAAAATCATGAGGACAATGAATCCACAAACGCTTTCCGCCTTAACGAGAGGATAAAATACTTTTTTCAAAGGATTTCAAACGCGCGGGTCTTGTAGTTCTACTTATTTGATCACTTATTCTAAAGCATTTACTCTGATTAAAATGATTTCATTCCATATGGTAAGATCAAACAAAGTCTAAATAAAGACACACAAAAAAATACGAATACATCACATGAAAATATAATTTGAACAAAATCCCGGATTTAGGAGCGTTAACCGTGGAAATGGGCTGGCAATATAATTAAATATGTACCAGCAAGATCGAAGTATTACATGAACACTATCAAAAGGATTTTTAGAAGACATCGTGCATTTAAAAAAATAAATGATTTTCCTTTTATATAAGATTATTCTTCAGGGCAGTAAATATGTAATAAAATGTTCATTTATGTATTTTTGCAACTGTCCTGAATAGTTTTACTCTGTTGCTGTATAAATTTTAGTGTATTTTATTTTTAAACTTTAAAAAACTTTCGCAGTTTACCGAATAAAATGTTTTTAGCCGAAAAAGTAATTTAAACAGTTGGTTAATAATAACTCCAAAGCAATTTAGAATTCATGCCCATGAATCCTGTCAAGATTATAAAAGCATAAGACAAAGTAAGCATTTTTATAAATAAATATTTTGTGATAGTGCATAAAGAATGATAAGTCAATCAATATTATATGCTTTCATTGTCCCATATTTATAAAAAATACATCAGTTTGCCATTAGCCCCTTCCCCCTCCTCCTGCGGTTAATCCATGAGAGAAACCCTTCAAATTATAATCAAAGATTTATTCCGGCTTTCACGAGGAAAAATAAAGTCACATTTAATTATGATTATTATTTTTCTTCTTCTTATTACTATTATTGAATGCCGAGTAGAAATTCTTTATAGGCTTCATTCCAAAGGTATATAGAGAAAGAGAAAAAAGATAGATAGAGAGAGAGAAAGAGTTTGAGAGAGAGAGAGAGATAGATAGACAAACACTCAGAAGAAGAGAAATAATAGTAAAAAACAAATAATAATAATGATAATAATAAACATTCCCCCTTTTATTTTGGTATGTTTTCTTCTTCTTACTTTTAATATGGTATTATAAAGACTTCTTCATGGAGAAGAAGATGATGGATCCCTTGTGGATGATGATGATCCCCTCCTGCATTTCTCTTTGGATTGAATGAGGAAAACCAGGTTGGGTGTGTGTGTGTGAGAATGAGGTGATGAGAGGAATATATATTGCTTTTCTCCACCTTCTGTATTATTTATCATCCCCTCCTTTTTTTAGTCAATGAAGTCGAGAAACATGGAGACAAAGTTCACTTTTTGGTGGGAAACCTTAGGAGGAGCTGCTCATCCGGGATCTTCAGCGCTTCTGAACGGAAGAAAAGAAGGAAGGAAGGAAGGAAGGGTCCCAGGCCTATTCTTCTACTTCTTCTTCTTCTTCTCCTTGTGTCTCCTCCTTCTCAGAGCAACTAAATAAAAAAAATCCTCTTGTCTCAAGACACAAAAATCCTCTTCTGCCTTAGATCGACCTTCAATTCTTCCTTCTCTCCTCCTTCTCCCTCTCTTTTTCTCTCAATGTTTTTTGGCCTTATTCTTGCATGTTGCCTTTCCTTTTACCATCATCCGTTGATTTCTTCTTCTCTCTTCTTCAAATTTACTGCTCTCTCATTCTCTCTCTGCTTCCCTCTTCCTTGAATGCCTCTTTTTTCTTCACTCTTCTTCTCCTTTCCTCCTCAAAGGCCTAAGTCGGAAGACTAATGGTCCTTCAAGGATCCCTCTTTCTTCTATTTGCTCTCCTTCTAAGATATATAGGTACTTCTGGGTGTGAATGATCGTAGGATGCAAGTTACAATAAAGGACAGGCACACTGAAGAACCATATTATCCAGTTTGAATATATATCTTAATACTATTCTAGAATGAAGAAAAAAGGAATTCGGTCTATATATATATATATATATCACTTTTTTTATTTACTTTATCGTGTGGGCGATTTTTTTATAGTTCATCGATCATCATTACGGCGGGAGTTAAAGGTCCAGATCTGGAGCTCAAGAAGGCATTATCTGAGATGCAGAGTAAAATGATGGAGACCAATCAAAAGATGAAGGTCTCCGACGTTCAAATCGAGAATCTGAAGCGTAGCATCACCCACGCAGAGCTAACAGATGCGGAGATCAGCGGCCTAAGTGATGACATCCGTGTCTACGAGTCCCTGGGACGAATGTTCATGCTTTCCACGAAGGGGGAGGTCAAGAAGGACCTCGAGGATCAACGCAAGAAGGCTGCAGATAAAATCAAAGTCCTTGAGGGCAACAAGGAGTATCTCGAGAGGAATTTGAAGGAGAATGAGAATTCCCTTCGGGAACTCGTGCTTCAAAAACGCTCCCAGTCATAGAAAATAGTGGACTTCCTTCTCTCCATTTACTCCTCGAATTATGTTGTTCCATGTTTATTTAAAATCTAAAATGAATGAAAAAATAGACGCATATGAAAAAAAAAAATTATATATATACCGAATTCCTATTTTTTTCATTCTAGAATAGTATAAAGATATATATTCAATCATATATTGTTGACCAAATTTTTTAAATCTTGCTAAATAAAGTGCATTTCTATCATTTACATATCGTGTTATCTGATATATTGTGTTCTCATCGGGACACTGGAGGTGTACTCAAAGTAAAGACAAACTGAATTGGTTTTTTAATGAGAAAGAAACAACGTCCCATCTTTTATACGAATGTAAGGATCTTCGTTCCTTTTTCTACTCTTTGCTCCAATTGAACCTTGAAAGGAATATTTGATCTTTATTAGAGGAAAAGGACTTTTTTATTTTCTCCTCGAAGAGACTGCAGCATTTAGTTATTACACAGCTGCACTATTTTTCCCCGGTTAAGTGAATATTAAATGTTATAAAAATCAATAGAAATTTCAGACTCCTTTTTCAATACTACACCAGAATATTTAAAGTACAAAAAATGTATGCTTTCTTATCCATAAAATTTTAATTTTGTGCACTTTTATAAAATTCGTTTACGTATTGATATCTTGGTTATTTTTTTTAATAAATAAAAAAGGTAAAGCAGTTTTTTGACTACCAGGTTGAAGAAATCAGAAGCCAAAGGGAGCCGTGGGAGGGTTCTCCCTTCCTGTGAACCATTTGCCATTAAAAGTTATTGCTGACACACTGCCCTCAATTGTACACTATTTATTATTTAAACTTCAAAAGAAACCTTTTTTTCAGTGTGCAACTTGATTTTCCATCATTTTCTATAGTCATATCGTCACAATGAAAATCCATTTATCGGAATATATAAGTAAGCGAAATAAACAATGTGCTTTAAAAATCAATAGTAATATATATTTATTTATGTCAACATTCCATATATTTTAGGTTGACTTAGGTTTTTTATTTTATTCCACAGTCCATAAATAAACATGCACAAAAAGAGTAATGTTAATGCATAAACATAATAAACATTTTACTGTAAAATCACACATGAAAATAAATTAAATACAATTATAATAAAACAACTTGCCAGAATAAAGAGACATATTTCTAGTTTAAGTATTCGATTTTACGTAAAGTTTTAAAATTAATTTTAATATGGGAGGGAACACGAAGGGAAATAACGAATTTCCTCGGCTGCTAAACTCAACTTTCTATTGATGACAAAGGGGATCTAGGGGTCCAACGCCGCGTATCTAGCCGCTGGGATGATTGCCCTTACATCCCATGGACTGATAGAAGAGTGAAATGCTAACCTCTTAGCTATAAGAGCATTTACATTTAAAAGAGTACTATTAATTGCTCTAGATTTTGCAGTGGAGGATCAGCCAAGACCGAACAGGATGATAGCTTTGCGAAAGTTGTTTGTATCTGGAGTCTAAAGGCCTCTAATATGTATTTAAACTGAAGGCTTTTATGTATTTATTTTCTTATATACATTTTTAAAATTGAATTGTTGAAAAATATATATTAATATTATAGGTGATATTAGGAGTGTCCATTCGAAGGATTCCTAAATATCAGTTATATAACAGGTCTACGAAAAGATACTATTTTAAGTTCTCTGTATTGATGCTCTAAACTCAAAAGCCGCAACAGTGAAGTGATACCTTACGTTATAACTCCAATTTAATTATTTTATTCACGCTCCTTTTCGTTCGCACTAGTATAAGGTTCGAGAAAGATTCCTTAAGAACCCCTTCATTCACATCCAACTTTTTTTGTCACTTTGGTTCGATAGAATTGCAGTATCTGAAAGGATATAAATAATCAAATTAGCGTGTAAATGTGTTTATCAACCTAGGATCTTATCAATGAGGTAGACTTAAACAGACCTTCCCCTCTTGGGAGTATTCGAACCTGGTCCCTCAACATTGAGAGTTGAATTCGCCTTATCGCACTGAACTATCACTGAGCTCCTTAACTTTTCCTCCTGGCTTCCTTGATTGCTTTTTCCAAACGCTAGTGAAAGAAGGACGGCTCAAGATAATCATCGATTTGTAATAAGACCCCCTCCCTCACCCCCCCCCCGTCCCCCCACCTTGATAATGAGGGGTGCTAATAAGTGAAAGGTGTTTGTAATTAAGCAATCTAAACATTCGGGGTGAAGCAAACAAATAAACTAGGTTGTTGTTGTGATGGATGCTAAGCCAATTAGGAGGGAAAGTAAACCATATTTGTTTGTAGTATATTTGAAAGGAATGAAACTATTTTTTTACTTGCTGACATTCTAAGATGTTTATTAGGGAGCCGATTTTACAGAATAAAATTTATAAATTCAAAAGACACCGAATTATAAATACTGTGGCCATTTTTAGCGGCCATATTGGTTCTTAATAGGAAAAACACGTCTCTGCAAGGGAGGGGGGGAGAAGAAACGCCGATTCATCTCATTTTGACTGTGCCCGCACCGTAAAGGAGATGTACCAGCTCGCCGAGGAGTCCAAAGCTAAGAAAACACCAATGGAAGCTCAATGCTTGAAAATATTCGACATTTTCTGTTAATACAACTTATTCAATAATAAAGATCTTAGTTCTTAAGTAAAATTTCACCGGCTGATACGGATTAAGTTCCGGGGGGGGGGGGGGGGTTTACCTAGGAGTTAAACAAACAAACTATTTTTTTATTCAACCGTTCATTGTAATGATATGTACTACAGAATACATAAAAATCTAAGATAATGTATGAACAATCACATAAATAAATATTTTTATAAATATAAAACTTTGAGCTTTAAAATGACATTAATTGCAATTGTTTATTATTATAAATAATAATGTCTTCCGGTGGATGAAGGGAAGTATTTAATTTCCTTCGAAGACACAGTCCATGTTAGACTAGCCATGGAGACAATTCGGGTCATAGAAGCCCTCCCATAATGGTACATTTTCTTCCCAAGATAGGGCTCAGAAATGAAATATTTTGCCTGCTTGCAGGAATTCATCTTCAGCCAATTGACCTTCCACATGGACATGGATTCCTCCCTTAGAGCACCCTTGGCTTGACCAATTGACGTGAGCACTGAAACTGCAATGCCCGTATGGGCACCTGCTTTTGCTAGAACTTCTGCATATTCAATTCCGGTGGTGTCACTATGACCTCCCACCCACCCAATGATAATGTCGCAATTGCTACACTCCAGGGCCTGCTTGCAGTTCAACACTTCTTCCGTTAGAAGATCTCCGGGCTGTGTGTCTAAACTGTTGTTGGCCGAGAGACTATCCGAAAGGACAAGAATATTCTTATCCTTCTACGAGATATTTTGATCACAATGACAATAGTACTTCAGTCCACCAGATTCTGAAGGAATGTTTTCGCGGGCCCTTTATTGTTTGCTCGACAAAATTGTAAAGGAGTCCCCGCAATTGTGGTCTACCATAACAAAAACAAGGGAAGACATAAACTACTTGTATTGTGTATTTTTACCGTCTTCATTGTACTCTTCGTAATTGTTGTCTTGATTATCATCGAAATGAGTCCCGACTATAATAAAAATAAGTTCATCTCACATATTTGATGACCATTGAGAAATAAAGTTCACTAAGAAATAAAACTAAAACCTATTCAAGCACGAATGCATTATTAGAAAAACAAAGAGATAATGAAACAGAACGAATTAAATAAAATATCATGCCACGTTTTTGGCAATAAAATAACTTACTTTAGCTGATTAGAATATAGCTGCTAATTTGAAACTGAATAAATCGCAAGTGAACCCAAGTTAAATTGCAAAGTTTATTTATTTGATTAATATGAAAGTAAATATTATATTAAATTATAGGTTGTTTATATATATATATATAAATTGCAAGGCGTATTGAATATTAAATTTACTTTAAATCCAAGTTCGAACCATTTTTTAGTTTCGACTTATTAATCCTACTTACAATTTATGAATAATAGTAAATATTTAAACATTATAACAATAATTAAGGACTAACGGCAATGCAAAAGTATCGTTATATGGATACAATATTAAAATTATATTAATAAAATTCATTTATTTAAAAAAAATCAAAGCTCAGTAAAATCTCATATATTTTTTGTGTCTTTTGAATGTATTTATATTTGATGTATGTATTTTTATTAAAATGTTTATTATGTTTGTTTCACGCAATTACATCATAGTAAAAATTAAAATAATAAAATATTTTTTATATTTTGATTTACTGACAAAACTTTATTTATTTTATATACAGTACGTATAAAAATACGAACTATCCCTATCTGTAATAATGAATAATATAGTCATGGATAATACGGAATGGTCACGATAAAAATATAAAAATCTTTAATGAACAAAAGGACCGCAACATGTCCCAATTTACAAATAATAAAAGATACAGAATTTATAATGCTGAAAACTGCTCGAAATATTTTATTAAATGATTAAATTTGTTGAGTATTAAATTATTATAGCAATTAATGCTATAAATATAATTATAAATAATTATAGGGAGCTCGATAGCCGTGCGTGTTAAGGCGTGTCCAACTCTCAATGTTGGGGCGCAGGTTCGATTCCCGAGAGGGGATGGTCATTTTTGGTCTACCTCATTGATAAGATCCTAGGTTCGATAGACTAATTATAATGCTATAATGCTTATTCATATCCACCGGATGCAATTCTATCGAACCATAAAGGCAAAAAAAAAATAATGTAAGGTTAAATAAAAATAAAATAATGAGAAATAATAAATTAGTAAGAAAATCTATAAAAACAGTAACGCTAAAAAATTGAATAACCATATAAATGTACTTGAAAACTTGATAATGTGTTATTCCTCAGATTGAGATAGTACGAGATGATGCTATCATAATCCTGTCATCCTTTAGTTAAAAAGTAAAATATTTTTTGTTCCATATCACATAAGGTCCAATTGTTTAAAATCACTTTTCCAAGAAGCATCAATAAAGTTAAGAAAGGGGTATTCTATCTTTCGTTCTTGTATAAACTTTCGGATAGGAAATCATATTGAATGTTCATCCTCAGGTTTTAAATCCTTTTTTAATGAAAAAATGTTTTCATTTTACAACTCTGGGTACGAGAGCTCGGTAGAAAAAAAAATTACCGCCGGCATCAGTAGTCGGTAGCAAAAGGTGTTCAATATGTGTAGATATATCTGTAAAAAAGTTTCCAATAGTAGACTCTATGAATATTTGGTAGATTCTAATTTTTTTTTGTAAATTATGATACAAATTTATTGATACGGATTGACATATTCATATTACAGGCAGCGATATTTGGTATGATTGGTATCGGATGAAAATTCTACCGCTGGTACAACCCTTATACTTATGATTATCAATCTGTAAATAGCTGACTATCTCCTTCTCTCTGTCCCTCTCTCCGTCTCTCTGCTCCTATCTCTCCTTTTCTTTTATAAATACTTCACCAGATGGGGCGACAGACGTTTTCCCCCTCGTTTCTGAAAGAGACTCTGTACAGAGTGTACCAGCTAAATTTAGAATCTAGTCTAATTGTCTCTGGCTACCCTTGGGCGAGCTTTAGTGATTTTTTACAATAAAACTTCCTGTTGTACCAGCCATTTAGAGCGCTTGTTAGTAAACATTGTTTTCACTCACTCTTCATCATGAGTCATGCGAAGATGAATCGTGAGAGGATCGCTGACCTCCTTAAGGCCAAAGTGGACAAAAAGGGATCATGGAGATTGTTGTCTGCTCTCTGGCTACAGTTTACAATGTTTCAAAGGCTCTAAAAGATGGAAAAGGTACTGGCAGGACTCCAAGCAGTGGAGGAGCAAATAAGAAGAGGACTGAGGACTTTCTGGGAAAGGTCAAGGAGGCGGTGAAGGAGGATCCCACAAAAGCAATTCAGAGACTGGCCTGGACCATGGATGCTGGTACTTCTACCATGTCAAGGGCTTTAAAAGATGACCTGAACCTGAAATCTTATGTCAGGAGTCCCAGGCATCTTTTAACCGAGGCTATGAAGGTCAAGCGGCTCGAAAGGTGCACCGAAATTCGTTCAACCTTTCACAAGAAGAAGTTCACTCAGACAATTTTCTCAGACAAGAAGATTTTTCAGTGGACCAGGTCTACAATCTGAGAAACGATCGGTACCTTGTGGAGTCAGTAGATGAGGTCAAGGGAGTCTACAGAACCAAACACCCATCCCATGTGATGGTTCTTGGAGTCGTGGTATCTGATAGGAATACCATGCCTCCGTACTATTTTCGGGCCGGAGAGAAAATTGACCACCATGTCTACGTGAAAGTCCTGAGATCCCATGTTTTGCCCTGGTTGAAGGCCAATTACCCTAGTGGCCACTATGTGTGGACTCAGGATGGAGCTCCCTCCCACACATCAAAGTTGGCCCAGGACTTCTGCTCAAGGAATTTTGCCGATTTCTGGCCAGCAAACTACTGGCCACCCTCAAGCCTAGATCTTAATCCCCTGGACTTTGCTGTGTGGGGATTTTTGTAGAGGGAGACCAACAGCACTCCCCATCCCAATGTGGATTCTCTCAAGGCATCCATCACTTCTGCCTGGGCCAACATGTCTACTGACTTCATCAAGAAGAGCTGTGCTGCTTTCCGCTACCTTGTTGGTGCAGTCATTGAAACTAAGGGAGACTACATTTAATAAGAAAGATTGCCAAGATCTTTCTTGTTAACTTTTGTTTCAGATGCTTCTTTATGAAAAAATCAAATAAAGTTTCTAGAAGTAAAGCAAAAATTGATTTACGATTTTCAAATTTTGCTGGTACACTCTGTATATATATTTGTATAAATATTTCCTGTTTTATGAAATACATCTCAGTTAAGATCAGATACAAGGAGGCGTTAGTCCCCTTTGTTATCAAGTCTCAGCCCTGCTCATTGCGTTTTCAAAGTTTCGCCTTTGTGAGCCAGGTAATCTTTCAATCTCGACTCTTATAAGAAACACAGAACCCACTCGGATCCAACCCAACTATAAATATGGTTTTTCTCTCTTCACACACATATCCTCACGCCCAAAAAAACTCATTAAAAAGTTTTATTTAATAAAGGAGAAGAAACCCCTGTAAAGGAGTGTAGGAAGAAATGAATATAAAAGTATTAATAATAATGATGATAAGACTCCTATATAAAGAAAAAGTGGAGAGGAAAAGGAAAATATTCCTTGTGGGGATTAGGCTTGATGATGAATCGATATAATAACCAGGGTGGCTATACCTCTACCATAGATCCTAGTGAATGATAAATAAGGATGCTTTGACGGCCTTTCTCGGTGACTCGCCAATAATATTTTATTGCAAACTTATTTTTCTCTCCCCTCCCCTTTCTGGTTAAAAACATATAATTTCATACCGTATAAAAATAAAATACTCTACAATTATATACAGGAAACAGACTAATTCCCTTCATGGCAGTTAATTATTTTTTGCCTATATGGTTCAACCGAATTGCATCAGACTGTATATAAATAAGCATACTAGCGTATAATTAGTCTATTAAACCTAGGATCTTATCAATGAGGTAGACCAAAATTGACCTTCCCCTCTCGGGATTCGAGCCTGCGCTCCTAATATTTAGGAGTTGAACAAGCCTCAACAAATATGGCTATCGGTCTACCTTTATACTTTTTAATGATTTATGAACAAGTCAAAATGAAGTTTACTTGTAGGTTTCGGTCTCAAAAAGTTGGATATATGTTGTACTGGGACGTCAAAAAGTCTTGCATTTAATTGCGTTTTCGAGGGTTTAGTGACTGTTTTTGATCTGGTTGTGCACTTCTTTAAAAAAAACAGTTGTTCTCAGCTTTCTAAAAAATCCTTGCACATCTTCCTAGCCCTATCCAAAGCGAAGATGGAGACCAAAAGACACGAGATCGCCATCATGATCTGCGCCCACCACGACACCTCAGACATCGTCAGGAACCTCGGGGTCGACCGCCACACAGTCTATCGGGTCCGTAAATGTCTAAAGGATGGGGAAAGCCTCAAAAATCGTCCTCGAAGCGGAAAAACCGGTGAAATTGACCCCGGGGGCTGCCTGCACCGCGTTCAAGGGCAACCCCAAGATGACCATGACCGAGTTCGATCTTAAAAAAATATTTTATTGTCAAAAAGCAAAAATAAATAAATTTACTGTCGTATAAAAAATAGAGTCTGTTCGTGCTTTTACGATTGTCTTGAATTTAGTCCTACCGAGATATATTAGTAGGTACGAGTATATTCTCAAATTTATAGTAAATATTTCGTTTTACATCATAATTTCTCCACCAGTTATGAACTAAAAACAACTATGAATGTGATAATGTAAATTTTAGTTTCATTTTTTTAACGACGTCGAATTTGACATCAAACTTGATACATAATCTTTGATATCCATAGTACTTTTCCAAGGTCCAGTCTGACATCGTATCCAGTTCTTTAGACTACTTTGTTGAATACAGGGAGGAATCTTTGAGGTGATTGCTATAAGAGGAAGAGAAATCTTCTTGTGCTAACAATAATAATGATTCAAACTAATATTTATTTACGTAAAATTTGTAATATAAGATACTGTCTTCGAATATAATAATGGTCAATGAATGTAATGAAGATCGTCATAGTTTAAAAAAAATTTTTCCTTAATATATTTTTTATTATTCATAATTGGTTATTTAGAGTTTTGTATATAAAGACTTATACCAAAGCTTATATGAGCATCAAAGCTGTATATATATATATATATATATTGAGTTGAGAAATTATGGTATACTATTGGTAATATGCATGTATATCTATTTTTGGAACGTTATAGCAGTAAATTTTCTTTTCCAAATGATATTAATAAATCTTTGAGGTTCTCGTGCTACTTATATCTATCATATATACTTTTACTATTTGTTTTGTATATTTGTATGATATATTTCCCAACAGATATGTGAATATGCTAGGTTTCAATGAAAACTTGGGAGTATGTATAAAATATACAACCAATATTATGAAGAACATGAGCTCTTTTTATCAAAAGACTACCATTTGAATACTAGAATCCTTCATATAATGATTCAGATCATCTATGATAGTTTATAGTTTCGACCAGTGGTGGTGCTACACTATTGATTTGAATAATCTATTCATTTGAATGCTACACGATTGTGTGTAATTTATCGCTAATAAAACTAGTGCTCTCAAACTACTAACATAAACCATTAAGAATATGATGAATACAAAGTAGTGATTATTTTAATTGTGTATTGATTATCCTAATTACATTGGTTAACCAATTTTGGGTCAACTTTCATTATGGAGAAAATATACTAAGTACCTTGGAGAATATATATATATATATATATATATGTGCAGTGTAACAAAAGCCAACATTCTGCCCTTAGGATGATGCAACTCCATTCAAGAAGCAAGTCGACAGAAAGCAACGAATAATCCTGCATACGCAGTGAACAGTATGGATATTTTGATGACGTAGCATTAAAGAAGAAGCCCTCTGTGTTCTTTATTATTATTATTATAAGAGGAAGGGGAGGTTTGATATCAAGTTCTAATCCTTACTTATGTATGATATAGTCATATATGTATCCCCCACAAACCAAAAAATCCCTTTGAAAGAACATGTATCTCACTTTATAATGAACCTATAATCAAGAAATGATTTTTTTTTCTAACGTGGAGAAACATGATTGACTGAAAGAAATGAGATTAAAATAAAATTGAAATCATTTGTTTTTGTGTATTTATTATTAGTGAGTCTGTTAACATATGTTTTGCATTTTCTTCTCCCAGTATATAGAGAAATCAAAGTGCAAAGGTGTAAAAAATATCATTTTATTTTATTATAGCCGGGACTCGTACTTTATTAATTATAATTATCTATGAGTAAGGAACCCGCACTATAACTTATTCCAGAACGTGATAGCTTAAAGAAAAGGAGTGTGATAAATAATTAATAATATAAAATAAGACATCATTGCGATTGGAGATATTGAGATACGAACCTCAAGCCATAGAATGAGGGGTCATCCTTAAATACACTCTGTGGCTTTTCTCGTCGATTCGCGTCATTTACGAAACCTTTGAATTTTAAGCAAGTACTCAATTTCAGATACTGAAAGTATGTTTATTTTGTTTCATTGGATAATAAATAGATCATCTCTCCCACAATAAAAGAAGATAAAATAAATATTCGCCAACTCAAAAAATGATTTTCAAAGTTGAGTGTTAACATATATTTTTTTAAATATTAAGCCTCATCAATACTTTAAGAATAGCTGGAGTGGCAGAGGCTAAAAGTGAAGAGAAAATGTCCAAGAAGAAAAGAGCCTAAAAAAAGATTAAACGATCTTTGTAGAGAGATCCACTCATCTGTAGACTAGAAAATAATAGATATTTAGAAATAATAGATGGAAAAAGTTGTTTGTAATAAAATGGAGATCCTGGATTATTTTCATTCTCGATTCCGGTCAATTTTTGTTGAGAGAATAAGAAATTTTGCGAGATTTAAACTCCCAAGAAAGGACTTAAAAGTTGTCTATAATTAATGTAATACTTGTTTAAAAGGCCTAACACTATGAAATAAAAAGGCATCTGAGGACGCAAATTTATAACTTTACTACTAATAATCAATAAAAGACTATCAATGTGATGAAACAAATTCAATGATAGCACCAATAGATATTTTGACGAAGCAATCGAAAATGAGTATGATTTTTTTGTAGAGAATAGCTTTATCCTATTTATCAATATGCTTATCAAGTGTTTTTTTAATATTTTAAAAATGTATATGTTGTTTGTTTTACAGTATAAAATTGGTGCCAACATTTCATATCAAGGTCTCTATTTGATTCATGGGACAATATTACACATTGGAAGGAGAGCTACATATAATCAGTACTTATTTTCATTACTTGAATATTGGCCAACTTAATCAGCTTTCCATCATTTGTCAATTATAGGCCAACTTCATCTATAATAGGCTGTTGGATAGGAATATTTATGAGTTCATCAGTGATATTTTCTCCGAATATCATTTTTTGTATTTTTACAAGGCTTGTGTTCCTTGTTTTATAGTATATATGATATACAGGGCTATAGGAATCTGGTAAATACACTTTCTGGGCATAAACGACCTTTTAACGCATATAACGCATATTTGGCCTTTTTCTGCATATTTATCGCATATTTTCAAAAAAAATTGAGTATATATATATATAAGGAAACGACCGGGTACCGGCTGTTTTTGAACGGACCGGCCCGGGACTTTAATATTTTCGTTCATTCGTCATTCTGTAAGTGATGACGTTTGTTTTAGAAAATATTTTTCTTGACAAATGGCCTGCTAAAGAAAGTGACTCTGTTCACCCATGACTTGGCCAAAATGCTTGTGGAGTGCAACATACCAATTGCCAAGTCTGAATGTTGTGCATTCCAGGCCTTCATTGAAAGGTACTGCCACGAGCCAATGCCATGTAGGTGGTCTCTGTCACACGCAATGGAGAAAGAAAGCAAGGTCAATATTTATAAGGTAAAGAACGGCTGCAGGATCAGAGGTTGTTTGTTCTTGTGGATGAGACAACTGAAAGATGTGGCAGAGCCATGACTGCAGTTCTCTCTGGGCCCCTTCAAGGATCGACCTTCCTGTTGGACCTGCTTGACATCCATGCTGCCATCAACAAAAATATTCAACAGGCCGTGACAGGGGCACTCTTCAAGGTGTTTGGTGAAGATTTGGACTAAACAGTCTACACCTGCTCATCACTGATGGAGCAACTTACTGTCTGAAGGCCGGGTCAGGTTTGAAGGAACTCTTCCCCAACATAATGCATGTCGCCTGCATCTGTCGCACTCTCAACAGGGTTGCTGAATTGGTTCGTTACGAATTTCCTCTAGTGAATGAACTTATCTCTGAGATCAAGAAGGTGTTTGTCAAAGCACCTCGACGCAAGAAGGCCCTTGCCGATTCCGGGTAAGTTCCTCCTGTCCAAGAGCCTTTCCTGACCAGGCGAGGAACTTGGCTCGAAGCGGCATTCTACAACTGCGACCATTTCAAGGGATTGGACACTTCATAGAATCTCTCAATGACGACAGCTTGGCAATCGTCAAAGCCAAGAAACTGTTCAAGGACCCAAAACTGCCGGATCAGCTGGCATTCATCAGGGGCAACTTTACTCAACTGGTACGCGCCATTTCAAGCCTGCAAAATCCACTGACGAAGAGCATTGAAATCCTTGAGAGGGTGCAGATGCAGCTGACCGTTGAGCCCTTTGCCAGCAAGTTGAACAGTGTCCTTGAGAAGAATCCGGACTTCGAAAAAATTAATTCTACTCCAGAATTCTGAAGAGAGAGAGAGAGACATTGGAGCTCAAAGATGATCCCAAATAGCAGTTCCACTTCTCGTGCGCTCCAATTACCTCTGTGGACTGCGAAAGGGTTTTCACCAAACTAAAGTCTCTTTTGTCTGATAAGCGAACCAGTCTGACAGAGAGGCATGTAAAAGATATGCATTTTTTGTTCCAAATTCCAACAGCCCTGCTGATATATCGACCAATATCAACGTCAATATTCGATTCTGGGGAAGGGAGTTATGGGTAAAGATACAATTATTGTAGTTCTCGCTAAAAAAAATTCATCTTGCAACATCTTTCTTTTTCTACGTCCGATAGTCAAAGTTATATTTATCGACAGATATGATGAATAAAATAAAGAGTTGTTTTATTTAATTAATAATAAAAATGGAGGAGACAATTAAAGGGATTCGTAAATGGTCTTTATAAAATCCCACAAGAAGATAAAAGGAGGTTTTTTTTTTTTCAAAAAGGATGTTCTCATTTCGGAATTGATGCTCACTCCAAGCTAGATACTTACTTGTTTAATGCCAACTGCCTTTCTACCATTCCCTATTCTTTTCTTTCAAGCAATCCCTTTAGAAAAAAACATCTTTTCCCTCTTTATAATACCAATTGTTTTTGTAACCAATCCCGCTAGAGAAAAAAGTCCCTGTTTGTTATCCTTAGTTAAGGGATTGTTAACATATTACATGAAAAAGACGCTCTTGTGTTTAGCTTAATAAGTGTGTGTGCGTGTATGTATACGAATAATTAGGATATCAATGAAAAATTCCATTACTTGAGAAGGTCTTCGAAAATAAAACACTCTCACACGCTTACCCTCATAATTGCTTTTGAAAGCAGCAGCAAGTGAGAGGGGGGGGGGGGGGGGGGGAGTGGAGCTCTTTTGATGAATCTAATTACTTGTCATCATGCCCTCGGATAATAATAATGAGCTCTAGACTTCAAAAAACTATTTAAAGACTTGGGGGGAGAAGAAGAAAATAATAATAATAATAAAAGAAGAAAAAATAGCTTCAAATGGTGCTCCTTTTCTCTATATGAGGAAATTGAAACGAAATGAAAGCACAACAACAACAAAAATGGAAAGAAATGGAGTCTCTTAACAAAGAATCACACGTTTCTTTTGTTACATTTTTTTATTCCATATAGATTTACAAGGACCCGATACGCTACAAATTAAATGCGGAAAATACTATACAAAAATGATTATAGACATCAGAAGATATTATGGAAGTTCTTTTTTCTTTATTTATATTCCTGCCTATAATATTCGATGGGATTGTATCCATTTGATTATAAATGGATCGTTTTGCGTCCCAATAAAATATCAATTGTTCATACAGGCCTGGATGAAAAATCTGTGCAAACGTCATTCGAAAGAGCCTGAAATTCGTCTTTTGAAATGTAATTACTCTTTCTAGTATGATGGTTGTCTTACAGGCGTCTGAACATATATCAATTTATGGAACCTACTTACTAATTTATATCTCAACAAACATATTAGTCAAAGGTCTCGAATACCATGTTCATTCTCCTTCATTTTGCAATGACATAGCATTACACCATTTCAAATTGGCATATCATTACAATGCGCACTCAACGGCAAAGTTAAATCATTTGATCACGTCTCTTTATGCAGCAATGCCATTAATGACAAGCCTTAATCCTCGTCTGCATTATTTTGGTACTTGAAGCTTTCATCATGACTCAAAATAAACCTTTTGAATCATCATTGCATAGACTCTTGGGCGCGTTAAGCTTGTAGAACTCAAGGAATGAGTCATTAAAGAGCCTTCTTCCACTCTCCCATGCGCGGATGATGACGGAAAATTTTCTTTCGCCCTGCTAAGGTCTGCTGATACTCTTCAAGTCTTGCCACCTCAAAAAATCATACGTCCCTATATTAAAGGAATAATTATGATTTATCCCAAATATATGACACTGCTGAAGCTTCCCTGAAAGTTGGAAAAAAGAATACTTGGTTCTCTTAAAATAGCTCTTATGTAATTAAGTTCAACACAGCATTAACAATTTCTGAAGACTTGATGACATATTACGTACTATGTAAGGATTTTGGTAGGATCTACAACGATCCCATCCACGCATTGTTGACTGCCCCATGTTATAAGTTTAAAAAATCCGTTGCCTTGAATGTGAGAAAGTGCGTGAACAATTATATACAGGCCTCTATTCTCTTTGGATCCAATTGGAGACGAAAGTCTACTTCCAATGTCAAAAGCATTTGAATTCTCTATATAAAATTCAAAAGGTTTGGTGGCAAAAATGTGAACCTCTCGTGAACTTTTGCTGTAAGCCGATTTACTTGGAATAAGTAAGATGCAAGATACGCTGCTTTTTCGACTCGCATTCCTAGGATTTTTTGGAAACATCTGGACCGTGGCTTCAAAACAAATCAAATATTTTTACCAACGCACCACATCAAAAATGTCATTCAAATTTTCAAATGTTTCAAATTATTTTGTTACTTTCTGATTTACACTCTAAAGTATAATTGTATTTTAAATGATTTTATTCTTTGATTTTGTAACCCTATTTTAGATTATTGGTCTCTATAAGATAATGTTATAACTGTCAGTTAAAAAAATATGTTTTTA
Organism: Caligus rogercresseyi; assembly: GCA_013387185.1. NCBI lineage: Eukaryota > Metazoa > Arthropoda > Copepoda > Siphonostomatoida > Caligidae > Caligus > Caligus rogercresseyi. The sequence goes on from CP045891.1 coordinate 31,184,856, forward strand.
CTTCTATCAATGAACTAATTTCAGATTACAATATTTATTTATACATATTACCCAATTTCTTCGTTGAGAACTGAAATAGAAAAATAATGGCATAAACTTTAAACATATATATCAGAAAAATAATTCTCATTTAACCAACATTTTATTTAGAGATTTTTGAACAATTTTGAAAAATTATCTTATCTTTTTATCATAGAATAATTAAAAACAGTATTTTTTGCTTATTTGTATAAAGAAAAAAAATGTGTTTTTGTAATAATTTGTCGATCTCTTTTACCTCATAAGAAGGTATGAAGTCCTATATTTTATTAATAATATTTTATTTGAAATTCAAAAACATAAGTATCATCATATTATTTCCTAATGAATAATATTTTCCAAAAGTTATGAATAATCTACAGTCAAGTATAAATATATAAATCATTTAGCAAATGAATAATATTCTCCAAACATCTATAGTTCCATTTATTTAAAATTAAATTCAAGGATATTAAATTAAGACACTGAAAATATTTTTTTTTTAAAAAAAAACCTGAATCATATTTAGATTAATGTAATGAGATCAACTGAATTACTTTAACAAGATCCTGAGCCAACTTATAACGTTTATTCTACTACTTTTTTTACAAATCCATATGTTTAGCTTTGGATCTCTAAGGAGTCTCTCTTCAAACAACTTGATACCATTTGATGTAAGCCGAGATAAAATATTTCCCCATTTTTCTTCTTTTGACTATTTGTCTTACCATACGAGGACATGATAAACGATTACCATAAATCAAGAAATTTTCATCTCCTTTCCTTTTATTGTCTCCATCACCTAGATTAGTGGCTCTCAAGTCCTTTTACGTACTTTGGTTAGTGCACAATATATATATATATATATATATATATATATATGCAACTTAAAATACACATAAATCGTTAATTTTTGTTCAATTTTTTTTTCCTCATCAGTAAGGCCTTTATTTATCTAAGTGACAAAAAGTTAACATACTTAAATAAATAGTAAAATAGGAAAATTGTGCTTTTACAATAAACATAAATAACATTCTAGTTTATAATTAGTTTCCCTTAATTTTATTTATTTAGACATTAAAATGCTCGGCACACCTGCGTTCTTGCTCGTTCCAGATAACAGGCTGTAGATTTCTATATGAGGCCATGACGATGATAAAATTCAATTGAAAATGATCTCTCATATGTTGGCTATCTGCTAAAAAATCAGCTGCACGGGTCAGATGACGTCATCCTTGTTAAAGGATGTCCTGAAAACCCGCCCGATTTGTTTTTACCCCCCTTTATATATATATATATATATATATATATATATATATATATATATATATATCGGTGAGATAGATTTGATATAATCTATAATTAAATGATATCCAAATTCTGAAGAACTTTATCTGAATTGATGGAAAATTTATGAAATATGAATTGTAAACAAACATACCAGCTTACAATATTTTCTTACTACTGTATGCTTTATCGGAATATGGGAAAAAGATTCTTACTGTTAGGTATAAAAATATTAAACTTTCTTTACGTACATACATTTAAACTTGTAAATAAAGTTTATTTATTTAGGTAGACTTTCAAAACCAAGAAGCCGATATGGAAATATGGAAAGTTGTATTGATAATAAACATAAAAAAATGTTTTATGGATTCTTTCTCGATAAATTATTGGCGTATGTAGAAGACAGTCTATGAATATTTAGGAATCATAATTAGGCACACCCACAACATTTAGACGACAAATATATATAGTCATCACTGCTTTCATTTCTAAAAAGTAAAAGTTGCCCGATAGTTGATTTTAGGGCCGATATATTACCGACAGTTTTTCAGAAAATATTCGTGAAAGACTAAACCAATTTGTACTACATAAAACCAAAGGGGTATAAAAATAGTATAAGAAAAACTTCCTTATCTTTGAACTAGCTTATTTCATTCTCACGAAATAATTGGTGAGTATTATTCCAAGAGGTAGAAGTAATAATGACAATAAAGACCTGGCTCAAGTGGTCAATAAGGGGTTAAAGGACATGGTACATAATATATCTATGTCTTATGTCCTCATCCATTAAGTACTCCCAAGAAAATTGTAATGAAGAAACAAGAAATACTCAACCCCTTGTGATACCTCAGCTAAAAAGCTATTTGTATGCTTTAAAAAAAATATCTTTTTTATTAGTGGACTCTTTTTCTTCGTCACTACAGACAGAAAATGGTGGAGCCTCTTCTTGTAAGGGAGTATCCTCATTGGCCAGTCTCTACAGGCTGTTGTTGCTCTCCTCCTCAGCCGTATGTCCCATGGACCGAAATGGATTTGTCCACAGTTTCTCCCTTATTTTAGAACCTGAACTTATGTTACAATTTTCCTTTATTCCTTGATTGCTTTGATGGCACTGAAGACCCTGCTGACAGTGACAAAAAACTTCGGCTGCAGATTTTCCACTACGAAATATGGTAAAAATAAAGGCACTTTTTTCCTTTTCTATAGCCATTTTTTTACTATGGGAAGAACGCACTCAAAAGTTGCAGCTTACATGACTATCAACAACAACCACATGAAAAAAGGCGGGAAAATTTAATAAGTACACGTGCAGGGTTTATTAAAGATGGAGTCTCAATTGTAGTGAATCACCCTCTGTATAATTTCATAATTGCATCTATCTTTTTTTATCCCATTTCATACATTTTGTAAACCCAAAGCCCAATCAAAACTGTGATGTCATAGTCGGGACCAAATATATAGAGACGATTGATCAAACCTTGATCATGAATGCCAATTAAAATTGCTTTAACTTTCATCCTCCCAAGACAGGTCAGATTAATATAATTCCTAGGAATTGCAACATTGGTCCTGTGTTATGTTTTCCAGGGTAAAGGAATGCATCATTGTTAAATATGAACGATTGTCAAAGGGAAAGACAAAAATACTTACATTATGGATTCTGCCTTGGATCACAGTACATTCTTGGTCTTATGAACAAAGAAACAAAGGAAAAAGCTCGTATAAAGTAAAATAAATTTAATATTATTGTAATTACACATCAAAATTATATATACAAATATTTTTAGGGATGGATTTTCAAATAGAAAGATTTTTTGCTGTTGTGTTTATGACTTATATTTGGGCTCATGTAAAATTCGTAAAAAATAAGTCTTTTTTAGACATAATTAAAATACACAATGGCATTATATCGCAGAGTGACATCATTTCATTCTATCATTAATATAATTTTAGTTTTGGCGTCCAAATATACATGAATTTGCATTACTTGTCCTTGGCATAAGAGTTAATCGTGTTTAGGATACCTGTTATTTATTTCACAAGGCTGTTGATAAAACACAAAAGTTGAATTTAATTAGTCGTAGCCCAGACATTTCTTTAGTTCGGTCCGTATTCATAAGGATTAAATTATGCAGGTAAGTCACTAAATTATGAGTACAATAACTACAATAATATGTATATCGAACAGTACAAATTGAAAATTACTTATGAAATTTTGTGGAATATTTTGTGGTCAATAAAATTAAAATTATGTTTACTTTTTTCTTTTGACTAAGAATTAAAAGGCCATAAATGGGTCACATTATATATTAAGAGAACACTTATTAGCAAAAGCCAGAGGTCCGTGTCAGATACATGGAGGGTAAAGTTGTAGAAAGCTGCCTTTTTTATTTATTTCGACAATATTGTGTTAGAATAAGGCTCAAATAGACAGAAACTGAAAGGAGTCAGGTTCAATAGGTCACATCACTTTAATAAAAAAATATTTACTTTATCAAATTGGAACCATTTATGTACGACTCAGTTTATTTAACATCTAATCGTTCCCTTTAAAAACGATGGCATTAACTTCTTCCACTTGTAGATGGCTATTGAAACCGGCCGTTTTGTGGGTATTTAATAAAAATTAAAAACATAAAATACCCCTTAAAAAATAAGTAAAACGGCGTAAAGTAAATTTATAAAAATTACAATTTAAAAAAATGAAAACATTTTTTTTCTATCACCTCAAATTATTACAGTAACAATTTCGCTGGATACATGTGTAAACGGCTATTTTATGAATAAAATGTCATGTAAAAACACATATTAAAAGACGTGTTATTAAAGATCAAATATAGAAAAGCCAAGTATAAAAACAGGTTTTCTTGATACACTTCTTACCCGTCAACGGCTAGTGACGTATTGTCCTAAGTGTTAAGACTTTAGGCGTCGTGAGTGAGAAATGTTTGTAATTTTTCCTATGTGGAACTATTGAGTTCCCTCATTGCGAAGCCACCAGTCCAATAACCAAACGTCCTTCCCGTTTCCTCAGAACATCCACCATCGACTGAAGTGTAAAAATGGAATGTAAATAAAAAATTCAATTAAATTATTTAATAATACAAATAAATCTTTGGTCCTTTAAAGTAAGATCAAAACACAACTAAACAACGATAAAATTCTATATAATAAAGAATAAATGGGCTTATGAAAACAACGACAATAAATGGCAATTAACTTCAAGAGGGTAGGGTGGATACGTTGACGGACACCAAGTCGATGGCAGGTGACACGAGTCCCGCTAGTTTCTCCAACCATTATTGGCCCCTTACATCTTTAAGTCACCAAACCTCATGTATTAAAACCAAAATATATTAATATAAAAAGTGTTCAATGGATGAAAAACCCCTAAACAATCGGTAGTTGACATGCTCATAAAAATGAGAGGATCAAAACAATGAAAATTATTCATGAAAATTAATCATAAGTGTTTAATATGTAGGCTTTTTTCCTTATTACTAGAGAGGAAGTGCTTTTAACAACCATTGACCATATGTTTAAGCGATCAATATGTAAGATGTTTTGATCATCTCGGCAAGAAAACCCTCACTGTCAACTTCCCCTACCTCTTTATTTATTTGGAAAGTACTCTCTCACTTTATTTATATATATACAGGGTCTTACAGGTAAATCCGCACAAAGTTTCATATCCTCCAGATCCAAAATGGGAACAAAAGTGATACCTATTTTGAATCAAAAGTTGTTTATTAGACATAATACAAGATTACTATTCAATATGGCCGCCCTCAGCCTCAAGATGTCCTCCAAACGACGCTGGACCTCCCACAGGCCGTGGAGACCTCTGCAGGATCCAGCTTGTTCATCTCCGACTTGATGGAGGCCTTCAGGGACGCCACATTGCTGTGGTGTGTGGTGCACACCTCCCTCTCCAACTTCCCCTACAAGTAGTAGTCGCATGGGTTCAGATCGGGCTCTTGGGGGGGCCAGGTGTTGAAGTCCCAGAAGTTGGGCACATTCTTCTTCAGCAAGGACTGCACAAGTTTGGCCTTGTGGGCGGGCGCCGAGTCCTGCTGGAATGTGTACGGGGTCCCGGGGCCACAGAGTCCATCCAGGGGACGACAACAGTCTTGAGTACGATTGACAATCGGTACGGTATTCGGTAGCTTCTACCAAATATCGTATAACGGTTTCGATATTTGAAATCTACCGTCGGTAGTATCGAATACTGATTTACATTCGGTAGTTGCAGCTCTGATATATATTATATATATATATATATCTATCTTATATATATATATATATATATATATTATATATCTCTATGATTAAAACGATCCATCAAATTTGTGTTTTCCATTTGAAGGGTCACAAATGGTAGTACACAAGACGAGAAGGCCCAAATGGTTTCTTTTCCTCTATTTCCCTTCTCTCTATTTTTTACTCCTACCTCTTAATGTATGTACAACTTTATGCCTATATATTTATGAAGCATCTCTTGAGAGCCGTTTAATTAAAGAGATATCATCATTCATGGATTCACTCGGGGCTATGAAAATAAATGCTTGACTCTCATGATGCCAGATTACATTTCAAATGATGATTTTGTGTTTTTTTGTAATGTATATATATATATATATGGTTTGGTAATCTGAGCTACAAGGTGGAAAAAGTTTGGTGCATAGAGAACTAGAGGATATATACACTCAGAGAGTGCAAACCTCCGCCGTCACGGGGTCCTTATGAGCCTTCCGAGGCGGATTTTTCACGACTGGGGCGGCGTAGAGGGACGGGGGAGGGTTCCCCTCGACGGAAACTCTGAGAGGAAGACGCTCCCGGCACCGATTTCACAGCACAGCGACATCTATTGGCAGAGTAGGCTAACTTAAATATTTATTAGTATTTAGTTCGTTTTGCATCTTAATTCTGCACTCAGAGATGCCAAAATTTAATCACTTGTTACTTTTGGCATTTCCAACAACTCCACAAAGTTTCATCCAAATCCGTTCCGTACTTTTTGAGTTATCCTGCTGACAAACAAAAACAACAAACAAACAAACCAACGAACCAACGCCAGTGAAAACAATACCTCCTTCGGCGGAAGTAATTATGATCTTGCTACCTACCTAGATGGTTCAAGGATCAATGAGCAAAAAGGTGCTGGGTGAGGCCTTACAAAAAGAAAACGTAGTGGTTGACTATACTCCGGCTAAATTAAACATATACGGTATTTCAAGCCAAGTCGAGACAATTAAAGATCTCGCTAGTAACCTCCGGTTAAACAAAACGGAAGGAAAACCTCTATTTATTCTGTCTTGCACTCAATCAGCAATCGGCTGAACATAAAGCCGGGAGATCTATTAAGCTCAGAAGTTTCCCACATACAAAAATGCCATCGTACTTATATTGCAAGGTTACCGTGGCATGAGTGAAGGAACATAACAACAATACAGGAACAAATTCGCCGACGCGTAAGCCAAGGAAGGGCAATGGGAGGAATCTCTACTACAGTCTCTACGTCCATGTGCCAAGTGAAAACTGCCATCAGAAGGGCGTCTCTGTAGGATGACGATGAATAATTGTCGTCAAAAAAATTATTCATCTCTGAGCCCCATTTTTAAAACAAACCTTCCGGTATTAGCGACATCAAATTTCTGACCTCGTGGCAATGGCAGTGGTCATATACATTTAAAGTGGTATCTTTGTAAAATGGGCCAAACTGAGATTACCGTTTGCCGTCTTTGCAAAGAAGGAGAAGAACCCCCTATGACCTTTCTTATGGGAACAATACCTAAATGAAGGAAATAGCCGAATGGATTGACGGAAAAACTTAGTATGGAGGAAATTCCTCTTAATAGCAGGAAATTGAATTTGTAAATTTAAAATATATTTAATAATAAACGGTTTAGCTCCTTACTACCTTACTAAGATCTTACTACCCGCTGTATCTGATTGCGTTCGGTGAGGTGGAGATGATCTAGGAGCTAACAAATATAGTGGTAGACCTGCATTGCAAAGTCCCGAGAGTGATTTACGCTAGTAGATCGCAAGGTAGACACACTCCCTACAAGCATCGTTACCTACGTTAGTAGGGGTTTTAAATGTATGGAATAACTTTTTATAATTAATACTATTTGTTTGTGCTTTTTCTGATTTGATTTTTTT
>CP045891.1:31192425-31230305 GCA_013387185.1 Caligus rogercresseyi
TATAAACAATAAATGCCAAGAGATTAAGTTTCGGTAGCAAATATTATATAGGTAGAGTAGGTTCTTTTTTTGGTATATTATGTAAATGCTGTCTTGACGTCATAACTTTTACAACGAGGTCATGAACTCATCACCAAAAATATATGGCCGTAGAAAAAAAATTATTCATATTTATATATATATGTATACCAAATATTAATATTATTATTATAATAGTATAATGAGAATAATTAATTTCGAACATACGTTATCAACGTAAATGCTATTATTTAAATAATATACAGCCAATTTACAAATAAATTTTAAGAGTAGGAATGTATTGCGCTAATTTTAATTAAATTAAAACTTATGATTTAAATATTTGTTTTCTCATATGTATTAGACTTAACAAAAACAATGTGTTTTACTCCGAAATACAAATAAAAATATTATATAGTCATATATATATATATATATATTCATGTGTCACTTAAACCATTTGCTTTTTAACCCTCTCTTATCACACAAAATTAAACAGTTATTGTAATGGCTAGGAAATGAAAAAGTATTCATTTGTCACGATAAGAATAGTAAAAAGATATATCGGTAGTATTGGAGAATACAGAGTTAGACTTTAGAGTTGAGAATTGAACTATTTCAGGCACCCGTTCACGGCGAAGATACATTTTCTTCTAGGCAAACAGCTCGCTTTTGTGTATGTGGACGTCTTAGTATCACTCTTACCTTTTACAGATAAGGATTTTATATAATTTCTATAACGGGACAGACAGAAATGCATGAAGAATTGAATTATATAAAATTGGTGCACTTCAGTAAACAAGGGTGTCATCTAATGATGCCAAGGAAACATTGAAAATGTGCTTTTTATCAAGAGTAATGCCTTATGCATTAAACTAAACATTATATTATAGAATGGAACCATAAGAACTCTAAACAATATTTTTAGTTTTTGTGTGCAGCACCAATATTAGGAAATAAATAGGACCGTTATGTTAAACTTATATACATGCAAAAACGGTTTAAATGCCAAATTATACTTTTATTATATTATCACAGAATATTCAGTTGTTAGTTTTATCGAATCCCCACTTTCCTATTTTCATAATAAGAAGAAGTATGCTCGCTCCATATTAGGGATATCAAAAAGGTGGCTCTCTCGGCAATAAAACATGACTTTTTTTATTTGATAACACTGCATTCTTAATTTCTCTATGTCCGATTATAATCTCTGATTACTCAGATAATTACTCTGATAATTATCAGATTAATGATCCATATATACAGATATGATGTAATAACATGAACATGTGTTGTAAGAATATGCAGTTGATTTATTCATAAGATATTAAAATGTGGAGTCTATTCCCGATGAAGAGGATACCATTAGAATTTTAAAGGATGAATTCCTTCTCTCTGAATTGATATTCACCTCAACAGCTGCAAGTGATGTTATACTTCGTTGCATAATACCAATTGTTTTTTATTGTTTATCCTTTTTCTTCCAACGAATCTCTATGAGTAACTATAAGTTTGGCGGCTCTCCCCTTTCCTTTCCCTGCTTGTCTCTAGGTAACCCCCTTCCCCTATAGGACTCCCCTTCCTCCATTTTGATTTCCCTATCTCTCTTTCCTCCCTGTCTATCTCCCCTCCCTCCCCACTTTTTGTATTCTGAAGGGGTCTCCATCACCCTATAATACAGTGGTAATCGAATCCTCCCAAACATCCCTTGGACATGGGGGATCCTCTCATTTACTCCAACTCTTTCATATATATATATATATCCTTCCTCCCCACCATGACTTAGGGGTCTTCTCCCTCTTAGCAACACTCTGGGACTCGTCTCATGAGGGGAATGAATGTCGTGACGTCGCAATTCAACAATAACTTTTAGAAAAACTCATAGAGATATAAAGATATAGAGAGTTATATCTTCCAATTAGCAGAGAAAACATCGTTCAGCTGTATTCTGGACACAATGACGTTTTTAATTTCCTGCAATAGCAGAGAAACATCGTTCAGCTGTATTTGGGACACAATGACGTATTTCTCTGAAGAATACAATAAGCTCTCTATGTCTTTATATCTTATGGAAAAAATTCATAACTGGATACACAAATGACACAATAAAATAGGGAAGAAAAATACACAACTCAGTAACTGATGAGAGACATCTTAAGTCTTTTATGACGAAATATATATTATTAAAGTTGACAAAAACACACAAAGAAAGGAAGGTGTATTTGTTATCCCTGAAGGAGTTAAAGGTAATATATATTATATATATATATATATATATAGATATATAATCTATACCACGAAGGTGGATTTTCGTGGTGGAATTTGAGGACGGTGCAATAATTGAAGCAAAACTATTTCAGTATCGTTCCTCAGCTTGCACTCCCCAAAGACGAAATTCCAATAACTTTGAATGCAATCAAGGCTTTGCTAAAGAGACTACTCCCTCTGGTCGAGTCTTCAAATTAAAAGAAGTGTTCAAGACCCAGTCGTCACACTGTATCCATTCACTGTAAAAAAAAGAAAGATACGATGCCAACAACATATTGATGACCAATTTTTCAATTGTCACATGCCTTCAAAGATATTGACTCTTCCAAGATAAGAAGATGAACGGAGGCCATATTGAAGACATTTTGTCATTTCAGTTAACTTATATGATATAGTTGAATAAGTAGAGACCATACTTTCATATTTTTATTTTCTTACTCTTACATTGAATTGGGATTAGACTTTGCTTCATGTGTATCAACGAATTTCTCTTACATTCATTTTATTTTCTCGATAGATTTGGTTCAGAATAGTGCATACTGGACATGGCGCTTCCTTTATAAGCTCTAAAAAATAATATTGTAATTCTTAAAAAATAGTCTGTTCGGCGGATTTGTTCAGTGTGAAGGAAATAAAATATTTTATTGGCATTTTTATAATTAAAAAAGTGAAACTACGTTAAAAAATAATAAATAATTGTAGTTGTAAATAATAAATCGAAGGCATGCATGACTTTTAGTCAATTGGCCGTGCGGACCCTAAAAGACATAAAATAACTAGGCGAGCAATTCAGTCAGCACAGGAGGGTCGTCTCTTACTTGAACTTGAAAAGTTTATGTGTTTGTCATATTTCTTATGTCAGGTGAAAGAAATTTCACATTACTACCAGTATTTTTTTAAAACCACTTTATTAAAAATGCCGGCTTTCATTCACATTTATATAATCAAAAACATAGACAAAAAACAACAACTTCACACTCACATTCACAAAAAATAATACGCCGACTTATTAAAATTTACACTCATTTATTTTATAATACAATAAATAAATAACATTTATTAATTTATTTCACTGACAGTTTTGCCTACCCTGCAATACCTAACTACATGCAACTGACTTGTCCCTCTATATGTCTACTAAACATATTTCTCTAAATGTAGGTATGGCATTGTGAAATAAAAGGAATGGCTTAAATGCTTACATACATACCAGTGGAGTATAGTCCTTGGGTATTGTGATATTGATAAAGTAACAAAACTCTACTTTTAAAAAATCCGTGAATGATAAATGTTATATTTTTAAAGTCTTTTAAGGCCCATCTGTATGTATGTAAGGAATATATACAAGTGAAAGCCTCTCCAACAAAAACGATTTGAATCATAATACGCTTCTTTTTTTTAAAGTAAAATTTGGCGGTATGATACGAAAACATTGTACAAAAAACATATTTTACTTTTGTGTCTTTGAAAGGATCTATTTTTCCTCTTTCCTCCATGTTGCCTATCTTTATTCATAAACGTTTATGTAGACTCTCGTATGTGTACGACTACCTTACAACAAGCATTGCCAAAAATATGTACAATGCAAGCTTTAATGTAATGCGAATGCTTCAATAGCTATATACCGAGATATCTTATGATTTATAGGAATAAACTTTTACAATTTTTATTTGCTTTTAAAAAATATTTGTAGCTTTAAATAGGTCTCTTAATATAATGGATATTTAGATGTATATAGAGTAACTTTCCTATGACCATATGCTGCTATGATTTTTTGCTTACACATTTATAAATATATTATTATGTATTGAGTGCTCCCAATTGGCTGCATGACGCTTCGAACTCCTGCCTTTTAATGTATAAATGACCCCTGGCTGGCCGGATTCATTTCAAAGTGTGGGGCCAAAAAGTGCTGACATTTCTGCAAGACTTGTGGAATCATCATGATGGGACCGAGAATCCTCTCGACTTAACGGGCTAGTGAGGCATTAACAGGTAAGAGAAGGCGGAAGGTCTGCGGAGTCCGTGCACATTATGAGTTCCTACTGGAGATTGTTATCTATTCTCTATGGCCTCTTCCTCTATTCTATCTAACATACCTATGAGTATAAATAAAGAGTGAAAGTGTTTTAACTAAATTGTGGAATATAAAACATTGGATTCGGCTTACAAATTTTGTGGTAGACGGATAAGGAGGGGGGGGGCAATGACTTCCTGTCCAACTCCCCACTTCCGGCCCCCCTTATTGGCCCATGACGTAATTTTCATCATAAATATTTGGTTTCCCTTGTTAATAATTCAATAATCTCAATTCCTTAAATATGGTGCAAAAAGCCTATTATGCCCAATCAGTTTAAGGTTTTATTTTGATTACGAATACACTATTCATTCAGTTAAAAAAGATTTAAGCATTCTAATCTTCATTATTTTCCTTACTCGGCTCCATGACAACAAAAAAAAATCATGGTCAAGAGTAAAGTAAATTGCCTGAACAAAGAATAAAAATGACTTTTTTTATTAATTGGTAAAAAAATATTATTTTGAATTAGTGAAGGAACCATAATATGGTATATGATGATATAGGAATCCAACAAATGTTTCATGCCAAAAAGTAAGTCCCTTGTAATCATCTTGAATTAAAATCAATAAATTCGCCATCAATAGGACTGGCAATTGAAGAGACTAATAATTCATTATAATTAATATATTTAATGCAAGCCAAAAGTAATTTACTCCAGTCAAGCATATGTTGTTGTGAAGTTTATTATAATCAATTGATATATATATATATATATATATATATATATATATATATATATATATATATATAATATATATATATATATATATTCATATTATTATTCGTATCGTTCATTTGTTGTCGTTCGCGAACGATGAACGACAAAGTTATGACAAACGACAAGGAAAATTCCTTATCGTTCGTCGTCGTTTTGGGCGCCAAAAAAGACAAGGATTTTTCAATTTTATGGAAAAAAAATGTTCCTAAAAAAGTCATCACTCTTTTTCAGAATGGCGGGGGAAAAGGCCTAAAAAATAAACGTCGTCATTTTTTTTTCAGAATGACGAACGACAATTTTTGCGAACGTCAACAAGTATGATATATATATATATCATAAAATATTGTATATTATAGTATATATAGCTTATACTATAAATATAGTATAAGCGTTAGACAAACTGATGCTTCTGAAGAAAAAAATATTTGTCCATACAAAAAGAAAAAATATGAAAACAAGATATTTTAAACTACAAACTTAAACTTTTTTGTTATTACGAATTTGCTCTGAATTTAATGTATTTAATTCATCTACTTAATAAATGAACAAAGGAGGAAAAAATGTACAAAGAAAGATGGTTTATCTAGTGCACCAAAGATAAATTTAAAAACTACTCCTTTGACTTTTGGCCATGTCTTAGACCTCATGTGTCATATGGAGTAATCTTCAGACTGTTATGTCAGGTTTCAAATATATTGGGTTGGCAGGTCTTCTGAAATCAGAGCCTTATAACCTTCGATCAGAGGGTTCTAGTACTCGTCGAGTGACTTCCATGTTTCGACTCCAGAGTGTCAAACCAGGAGTTCAGCCTTGCTGGGAAATCATGATTTAAGAGTAGATTCATTTAAAGAAAAGGCCTCCAAGGCTTTACTTGTCCAAGTGTACTTTGTTATGCTTAGAAGACATAAATTCATAATAATTAACATTGGTGCATTTAAAATGCATGCATACATCTATATTTATGCCTGCAAAAAAACAGTCCTTAGAATAATTTAATTTGAAAATAAACATATGAAAGCGTTTTATTGTCTGCTTCGCTTTATTTTTTCTCCTTCTTACATTATCTGCTGGATATGCTTTAAGCTACATACAAGCAAGAGCAGAAGGTGAAATTTTTTAGGTCTTGTATTCATGTATCATTATTAAATAACCGCCTGGATCCTTTATATCTAAATGTACTTTATGTTCTTTTTATCTTCAATTATGAAATGTTTGTTCTTCTCTTGGGTCTCAGTCGTCTGTGTTGGTGTCTAGAAACAAAATGCCACAGAAATACGGCCTAGAAGAAATGACTGAAGATGAAAAAGGGAAATGATGACTAAAGGAAGAAATGGTCCAAATACATGAGTAGGCAAGTATGTGAGTGGAATACAATATTATTGAACAAATACTATTTATTGTTTATATTGTTGAAGAGAATTGCATCCGCCTGGATAAAGTATTATAGCTAATATTGAGTCACTCGAACCTAGGATCTTATCAGTGAGGTAGACCAAAATTGACCATCCCCTCTCGGGATTCGAACCTGCGCCCCCAACATTGAGACTTGAGCACGCCTTAAAGAACAAGGGCTATCGCACTCCCAATTTCTCTCATAAATTGAGTAAATAATGGCAGAAAATCATTTTATTTTTGCAATTATAGATAAATAATTTCCTTGCAGTTGCTATTATTAGACGGGACAAAGATTAATTTAACCGTTTTTCATGCACTATCATTTTCTTTTCCTATCTTGGTGCATTTCTTCCTAGGTCGTATGATCCTCAGACATTTCTTCCTAATATTGTGAAGTATACCTCTCTATAATTCTACTCTGTGGTTCTCATCATTCTCTTAGAGCGACGAGTCGGTACAATAATACTTATTCATCTCCAGGTAGTAAGACATAACAAAAACATACCATTTCTATTTTTGAGTGCCAATAGTTTGCCGTTAGTTTTTTCAGAAAAAAGCCCGAGCCGATGAATTGGCCTATAGTTTTTTTTAATATTAAAAACTATAAAAAAGGAAATAAATAACTATAAACACATTGTTACACTATTTTTCGTTTGTTTCAATAAAAAAAATAAACTTTGGGTTCTACTTTTTACCCGAGTTTAAAAGAGCAGTGATTTCTTGACAATCATGGTCCCTCCCGGAAAATGAAAAATAACTTATTTAATATATTTTCATTAATGAATCATATATTAAATATAAGCTCAGTAGTGTAATAAAAGGAAGTTTAAATAAAATCTTCAAAAATAAATCCATATAAAACTATCGGCGCCAAAATTGTCGATACCGATAATTTTAAGAATATACTATCGGCGCCGATTGATCGGTCGACCTCTAATTTGTATAGCTAACAAAATCGATTCAAGTTAATATTCAAAAGCTTAGACATGAGATACTCAAGCAATATTACAGTAACGGAGTTAATAAGAACGAAATCAACATTTATACATTAATTGTATAGCAAAATGTAGCTATCACGTCAATAAAATGAGAGGTCTGAGCTCCCGATAGTGAACCGGATCCTTGTCAAAAACTTATGCCATCGCTACGTGGATGCCCCACAACTCAGACAAGGTAGTCCTCAGCAACCCATTCGTTTCAAGGGAAAACGAGAAAAGGAGATTCCAGCCTCATCAATTTAAAATAACTGCATCGTGGTTGCTAACATGACAAAAATTGGAACGCCGCTCCAGAGGGACAAATATGATAATGGCTAGGGAGTTAGCACCTTAATATGTTGTTATAATTAATTATTTGTTCATAGTATGCACAAACTTATATATATATATATATATTTATATTATATTAAGTTTGTGTTCATTTATTATAATATATTAATGCTTAAACCGCAATGTATGAGTTGCCATATGTACAAAAGCAATATACATTTATCGATATACAATGTAATAATTACAATGAATCAACATCATATTTTGCTCAAATTATTATTATTATAAGATGGTTATATCAAAACTAAATCCTCATTTCTATAAAGTATTGACCTATAATTCAATCCAGGGACAATGCCCCCGAAAAGATGATGCCTCATTTTCAAAATGATGCAATTGTAGCTAGGAAGGCCCTGATAACTTTAGGAAGCGTCCTTTGTTTCCCCTTCCCTGAGGTCATGAATCCTTCTCAAGAAGAGAGAGAGAGAGAGGGAGAAGGCTTAACCAAATTCCTTTTAGCAACCAAAATCTGATTCCCCACTTAAGAGGAGGAAATTGTTTTATGTTTCTTTTCTTCTCCTTGCAAAAAAGAGTAGGTTCTTTATCCATTTAAAGAAGAAGAGAATAATTGCACATAATCATTTCTTCGTTTTTGCAAAAAAAATATGCATAGAAGGCACATGTGTGACAAGGGGGATATTACACATATATGTTTTTTGTTGTAAGAAGATCTTGATGGGTGGCTTAGTTTAGTTCTTTTTTGAATGCCCTTTGTCTACGTAGTGGCTCAACATCTTCTTCCTTGAGAGAGGGGTCTGTGATCAGAGTAGGAGCAAAGGGAACCAGAACAGATTTGTACTCCATGACCTCTTCACCTTTGGCTCCATGATCAAGGCAGTTATTATCCATATAGATCTTGTCCTTTTCGGAGAGTTCGGCCCTTGATCTCATAGTCGTTGAAGGGTGTCCAGTAATATAATCGTAGGTATTATTTTCGCGCACGCCTTAATCGCAGCCTTTAACATCGTATGCTTTTTTCGTACGTTCCTTTATCACACGCCTTTAACATCGCAATCTTTTTTAAAGGGAGTATTATTAACGCGTTGCTCTATTGTCGTTGCTGCTTATAATCGCACGCTTAAACATCGTGGTCATTATCATCGTAGTTTTACTTCAATGCATTCATCACTGCAATAAGAGGGAAAAAAAAAGAAAAAGGGGGCTGAAGGGAAATAATAATAATAATAAAAGATATCATCTTTTCATCAGTCGTGAGTAAAAACAACAAAAACATCTCGAAATTTCTGAAGAATTGTAGTGCTCGGGGCTGTAAATGTGGATGTTTAAGTCATGGAGAATCCAGCATTATCTTTGCTTATTTTCCTCGAAGGACTTGAAACCAGGCCTTTATGATAAGTGGAAAAAAGCACTTATGGACAAATATATAAGAGTCGTGTCCTACTCGTCCAGTTTTATAGGACTTGGATCCCAACTCTTGGGACTCAAGGACTCTGATTCGGATTTGATTAGTCTTATAGTTTGAAACATTGTAAATTATAGTATTGTTTGTGTTATATAGCTATTTGCGTTTAATTATGTAGAGAAAGTGATTATAAAAAATAAACTCTCAATTCTCAAAAAAAAAGTTTGAAAAAAGATTCATTGTATACGGTAATATTTCATGCCCTTTCTTCAGAGCCGTTATATCATAGCAGACATCCAAGGGGACCCCACATCTATCTCATTAAAAAAAGGGAGAACAAATTATTTTATTTTCAATTTAAGCATCTCTTTTAAATGATTATTATAGAGGACATTAATATTTTCCCCAAGATCATGGAAGGTTTATGTGATAAGTATTGATTGAAAAATATTTATTTAAACGTTATCAAGGGGTATCATCTTTCTTTTTTTATCAATATACTTTTTGACACAAAATTAATCTGATTTGTGAATGGTGATTAATGAACAATAATTGCGTTAAATCTAATTCTGTCTTTATTTTGAATTTTCATAATTTATTATTCTAAGTAATTTTTAATAATATATAAAAATACAATATTTGGGCTTTTAATTTGTTGTGATTGTATCATAAATGAATTTAAATAACTCAAGGTAACTAATTTACCCGAAGTTGTTTATATCATTGTTCATAAGTTTATGTTAAAAGTAAGTAGTATACCCTTAAGACTACTCAATAGGCCATAGACAACTCCATTGATATACGACCCAGTCTTCTCGATTGCCCTCACATTAATCATAACTATATTTATTTGAAATATACCAAATCAGACGTACATGCATTAAGTGATCTGTCTTTATAATATATATTTATTAAATTTATTTATTAGAGTAAAATTTCGAAATGTCTTTACAAATATTGTTAAAGACATCTTCCACGCTCTTCCCACATCTCTCTCGCCAAATAAATTCCTTCGGTAATGGACTAAAGTCAAAAGCACATTATTATGTTGAACTCTCGTCCTAGGATCCACAAAGTTTCGTGAATGGTTCACGACGTCGTGGAGGTAATGAGGACGGCCTGGCAATTAACGAATTCCATTATAGGCCACCTATCAATCAATATATATTTGTGGAACCCGTGTCTATGCTCTCCATAACTAAGTGGTGCGGCACTTCGATCCTAAGAATAAATTAAAGTGATTATAGCAAATATAATAATAATAATAAATTCTTTTCACCTTCAGCATCTTGAAGAATCTCTCGTTTGTTGCCGTGCAATCTTCCCGAAACACCCAGCTCTAAGGCACGAGATGGCTTAGATTATACTTCCTCTTTGTCATGAGGGATTCATTTGGGCCTCAAATTTTGCATACACTAGAACTCAATTTTCTAGTACACGGCTGATGGAGCACACATCCCCAAGGCATGGTGAACCGTTCAGAAGGACATTTTATGGGCCCAGTACCAAAGCAATTGTCTGAATTTATTGAAATGGAGTTTATAGTTTTTCCAACGGGAGCCACTCCTTTCGCTGATGGTCCCGTTTCCATGGGTACCACATTTCCACCGCCCCATTGGACACAGACATTCAGGACACGAAGGAGGAACAGACCGTAGGCGAACCCTTATTTGTAGAATTTGCCTGGATGATTTGGCATCCTTTGGAACGTTGATAATTGCCTCCATTGTGTTCAAATGAAACTGATTCTTCCTTTACTCTCTCTCTTTGTTTACATTGGTGGCTTTACCAATGGAATAAATTGTATGACACAACCTCCACCTCAGGGTCGTTTCGTTTAAAAGAGTTAAAAAAAACTAGGTAACATTTCTGTAGCAAGAATGTTTTATGCAAAATTATCTGGAAATATATAAGAGAATATAAGAAATAATAGTTTTTAATCAAATACATAATTTACAGAAGATTTTTAAATTTAAACATATGAAGCAAAATTAATGTTGAATAAAACACTATTAAAAATAATTTTTTCCACCTTTTTTGATGAGTTAGCTGTGCCTGTTTATTTTATAGAAATAACATTTCTACATTTTTTCTTATATTATCTTAAACATTTCCTGTGTGAGGGACCGTGCCCGATAATTTCGCATAAAACTTTCTGCTACAGGATCGTTACTGAAAAGATTTTCGACGAACCACGCACACTTTACAAATAAAGGCTTCGACTAAGTGTATCTGAAAATAGGGTCTAGACCAAAGCTTATATTTAGTTCTATGATAGGTTTTTATAACACTTTTTCCTTAAAATCTACAACAACAACAAAAAAAGGACGAGAAGCCATATTAACAGAACATATGCTTTGTTGAAAAGTAAACTCAATTCAGATATGCAAAAAGCTATTGAACAAAAACCTTTTTTTGGGCGAATGATTTTGTATCAAAAATGTTTTAAGCGATGTTACAAGCCCCACATGAGAAACATTGGCGCTTTTTCCATTTATTTACATGAGCTATAAATACGTTCATGGTTTAATCTTGATAAGGTCCTTGGAATTTCGTGAGATTAGGAAGACATACGATTATTTGTTCCATCAGTGATTGGAGGATCCTAAAAAACAAGAAAAATAATGCTCATTAAATTAATAAATATAGTGTATTTGTTAAAATTTTAAAATATATTATCTTAGTTTTCATTATATTAAAAATAAGTGGAGATTTGTCCTCACTTATCCTAGGTCTGAGTTAACTCCTTAGGGGTATTATTGGTTTGTCTTTTATATTTAGTGTGTTTTATGGTCGATTTGTTGTTTTATTGATTGATTGTTTTTACTTAATATCATAAGATCATGTTTTTTTTTTTTTCAACATTTAATTTATGTATTTTAACTTTTGTTTGGAGATCTAATTTTAAACTAAAATGTTTATAAATATATAAAAATACATTTTTTATTGGAAGAAATTGATTGTGGCACAAAATTGTTAATGGTATGATATCTTACTCGTGTCTGTCAATTGAAGATAGTGCGGGGCAAATAAGAGATGGATATATTCCAATTGTTATTTTAGATCAGAAGATTTTGCTTGTGAATTGGGTTGCATTTGTGTTTAGAAGTCTTATATCACCTTCTTCTACTTTTACACTCACATGCCAATGCTTCGAAGCTTCAAGGATTTCAATAGCCTTACAGTCTCACGACACTCCCTAAGTCGGTGGCCACATTTGTCACCAGTGCTGCAGCTATTTGGAATAGTAGTCCTAAGCTTCGCAACGCCAAAACCATGGGGGAAGCCTATGTAGTTGCCAAGTCTTTGGAAAAATGTGCCCCTATATAGCAGACGATAGTGTTTTTTTTAATATTTTATTTATTTTTGTTTTAAATTTAAGGGGTTTTTTTTCTTCGAAGAAACCTTTTGTTTTTAATTATATATTTATATTTTAGTATTTGTTCGGTTTGTATAGTTTTATATATATATTTATACATTGTATAACTTTTTTTAAATTCCTGACATCCCTGACTAGCCGAAGTGCTAGGATGTTTCTTGGGGAAAAATAAAGACGATTACACACACTCACGGAGGCGGCTCGGGTTCCTCGGAGAATGGCGAGGGATGGGTACAGTAGTATTGGATTCCGGTAGTAAAGCTGGGCCTCCACCAACACTACCTCTCCATGGCCAGGTCCACCTGAAGCTCAACGTCACTCATAGAGGAGCGGAGACTTTCTTTGCCGCAAATGAATGTTTTGTAGCAGTTGACAATCTTCTTTCCTTCGTCTTGGATGCTTGAACTCCTCTTGCATAAAGATTAATTCCGTAAAGAAGTTCGTCTTGGTAGTGCTTGTCCGATGCAAGTCCGATGAATATATTCCCGTTGTCTATGGTGCTCAAATGTTTATGCTTGATAAACTCGGGTCGTCGTTGAAGTAATGAGCCGATAAATCCAGGATTTCAACTCTTTATGTTATTATCATGAAAATTATGACGTAAAATATATTCTAAACATATAAAAAGTGATCTATCGATTCAAACAGTATGAATGAAAAAATGAAAAAAATACTTTTGAAAATAAAATAAAACTAGTAACGATAAACAATAACTTATCTATAATATTTTACATATTTACGTAAAGGATTTTCTGTAAAATAGGCATCATGAAAGGTTAATTGATATTAATGGCAAATGGTATTTCATATATTCCATATCTATACTACAACTTACTTACTCAAAATACAAACTTAAATATAATATAGCTTGGATGGGACACGTAGAATCACAGCCAAAAATGAGTGTCCATATCCTTAATATAATCATTCAGGATTCCCAAGTCCGATTTCAAGTCCTCAAAAATTGATCGAATCTGAGTCCTTGAGTCCCAAAAATCCGAATTCAAGTCCTATAAGACAGATCAAATCCGAATCAGAGTCATTGAGTCCCAAGAATCTGGATCCAAGTCCTATAAAACTGGACGAGTAGGACACGACTTTTATATATTTGTCCATAAGTGCATTTTTCCACTTATCACAAAGGCCTGGTTTCTTTTCTTTTTTTTTCTTTTTTTCCTCTTATTGCAGTGATGAATGCATTGAAGTAAAACTACGATGATAATGACCACGATGTTTAAGCGTGCGATTATAAGCAGCAACGACAATAGAGCAACGCGTTAATAATACTCCCTTTAAAAAAGATTGCGATGTTAAAGGCTTGCGATAAAGGAACGTACGAAAAAGCATACGATGTTAAAGGCTGTGATTAAGGCGTGCGCGAAAATAATACGTACGATTATATTACAGTAAATCCGTTGAAGTGCTCTGTGTTATGTCTTTGCAGAATCTATAGCATTGAACTCACCGTTTTTCAATCTTAGATAAGGCCTGGCCGACCTTGCTCAGGATGTTCTCTCTTCCTTGATCAAAAATCAAACTTTTTTACTATAATATTTATTTATGTATATGTATTTGCGCAACTGTCCAGTGAGTTTTTATTTCATGTCGACTTTGGTTTTAGTGTATATGTTTATGCTTTTACTGTAGAAGGAAATATAAATATATAACCGAAAAAAAAAACTTTTAGGTCACGGAGGGAACTGTCATGGCCGAGAGAATTGTTTTTAAGATGGTAGACCAGGTCGGCGTTGCGCCCAAAGAGGAGTTCATGAGTCAAACAAAACTTTTTTAGGCATTCATAACAATGAATTAAATTTAAATCAGCTCGTTATAAAATATTTCTAAGGGAGTAGGAATTATTTGCGATTAAGGATATTAATAAATACAGAGGTTCGTCAAGAGCTTTGAACTCTTTTCATCCTTTATCGGAGGCGAAATCCGAAGAATCGTTTGATGGTTTTCATCTCACAGATCTGCCAAATGTTAATAATTTGATGGTGATGTCACAAGTATTTAGTTATACTCTTTTAAGAAAACATCGAGACCTGAGTTGAGCCAATGCTTTTATAAAAGGAGATACATATATAATAAATAAGGCATAATACATAAATGTGAGAAGTTATGGCAAAAAGTAAAATTGTGTTGGATAAATCATACATATAAAAAAAACATTTAAATGTATGTACATAAAATTAATTTGTTTTTTGGAAGTAATGATTTCCTTTTGCATAATTTAAATATATATAATATTTACATAAATGTATGAATGATTTGAAATTACAATAGAAAACAATTTTTATATGACCTACAAGGGGGGACGTGAGGCGAAATACTGACGTCATCACCTATATTTATACAAATGAACCCCACAGTAAGGAAGCTTAAACCTATTTTTGTAAATATGACGTCATGACTCATATGATGTCAGTGGATCGCCTTCCAAATCTTCACTACCGTTCACTGCCTATAAGTTGATCAACAATTGGCACACGTAGAGATAATACATAGGTACATAAATATCTCGAAAAACACAATTCCTTTCCGGTTTCATTTCCTTTCGTTATATTTTCGAGAAATATGAATCCAGAAGAGAATTATTTATTTTCATTTAAATAATGCACTGACGAAGTCTAACATGATGGAGCTACAGCTCTCTTAATTACCTCCGCCTTCACTGGCATTTAGGAAATAGCCTTAAGAAGTGAATTATCTCTTCAGAATTAATCATGAGCTACTACTAAACTTAGCCTATCTTAATGCTGCTGTAATATCTCGGAAATCTCTGGTTGATCTCATGACGGCGGAGGTTTGCACTCTCTGAGTGTATATATGCCTCTAGTTCTTTGCATTTAAAATAGCCTTAAGAAGGAAGTCTTCAATTCTATGTTATTAAAGTGCAGAACATATCTTATTGGCTATGCATATAAATATTAGCATCTTCTGGTATCCATGATATCAGGTTAATCTTCTTCATTTTACAAAGTACCTTCATTATACTCATGCACACAATAGATAATAATATATAGGCTCAAACACACACAAAAAGACAGCTCGACGCATAGTTTGATATTGAGAGTTTAGCATTCCTTTGAGTATAAAAAATTATGTAGGATAATTCCATAAAGTTTTTTTATTCATTCAAATCCCTCGTTCTTCAGCCTTTCATATATTTTTATGTTAGTTCTTCTTTTTATTCATTATTTGCTTTCTCTTCCCTGTTTTTTATTTATTTTATAATACAACTCAGGTATTTGGGGCAGGCATTTTATTTTTCTTCTTATTCTTCTTATTTGTATTCTTAATTACACTCACAAATCCCTTTTGAAGCTCAAAGTTAAGGAACATATATGTGAAAAGAAAGAGAACTGAGAAGTTGTAAATAAAAAGATACATAGTTAGCTACTACATACATTTACCAAGAAGTAAGGGGCCCTTTGGGGCTTTCGTAAGCCTTGACCTCTTATATTAAGAGTCCCTCTTACTTATAAATGCTATTCACCTAAATCATGCTCTGACCTCCATTTTTTAGGGGGGATTTAAATTGAAAAGGAAGGTATCATACTCTATTTGACTACATATTTTTGGGAATAAAATCAATATGTATAAAAATAATAATGAAATGCTCAAAGTCTTGGCAGTCCTCCAATAGAAAACAAAATGAAATTTCCTTTTTTTTGGAGGGATTACGTTTAAAAATCCATGAAAGAGCTATTATTTTTTGAAAAAGAAATTCAGTCTAATTGAGGACTGATAAAGAGGGGCTCTAATAGAGAGGAGAGAAGGGAGCTGACTGGCTTGATTGATGTGTCTCTAAGGAGGAATATACTGATGTATACTTCTTCAATTTTCACTTTTTCGTAATAAAAATCATTACATAATAAATAAATAAAGAGGTATACTTTTTTTGGCTATAATTTTACATTTGAGCCCTAGAAAGCCTTCTGCATGGATAATGATATCAAACGCGGAGCTTTTCTATAACGTCATTATTTGAACGAAAAAGAGATGGATGCATAAAAAGAACCAAGAAGAGATTAATTTTATTACCACTAAAACTCAATATTTTATGTATAAAATGAGATCTACTCGAGTTCCTTTACCTAAAAAATTACTTCTCTGATTGATTATAATGTTAATAACACAACGTTTTAATGTATTTTGTGAATAATATAATATACCTATATCATGTGAAAAAAGTTTTACCTTGGTAAAATATCGCTAGATATGCGGCGTTGGACCTCAAGATCCCCTTTGTCATCGATGGAAAGTGGAGTTTGGCAGCCGACGAAATTCGTTACTTCCCCTCATGTTCCCTCCCATATAGAAAATTAATAAAAAAACTTTTACGTAATTTAAAGTTTTTAATAGGAATATTTATATATGGTTCTAGTATGGCAAGTTGTTTTATATAATTGTGTTTTAGTTTTTGTTCATTTGCGATATTAAAATTTTAAACTAGAATGTTTAATTATGTTTTTTTACACATTAACATCATAATATATATACATTCTCTTTTTTGTGCTTGTATATTCTTTTATGGACTGTTGAATAAATTTAAAAAGCAGTAAGCACCACTTCACTCGTTACACTCGTTGTGAACATCATAGAAATATCCTTAAGAACACAAATTATCTCTTTTCGCGGGCGTTACTTACGAATACTTTGATTTATATTTTATAAATAATAAATAATGCTGATATTGTTTTATCTGACGATAAATGGGGTGATAACTCTGATATGATGAGACTTAGAAAAGGTTAAAATTGGAACTCTAAAAGCTATGTTTATTTGTGAGTTTGTGAGAAGGACCATATTATTATTTCTATGCATGGGCCATTTTGGTCGGCACATAGGACAATTGAGCTTATTTATAATCAAATGGTGCAAAGAAAAAACGTTATAGCTAGTCGCCCCAGAAGTCATTGTTTTAGTAGTATTTTTGGATTAGAAATACAAAGCAAGGGTAAAGATGTGGTTTCTTCCTCGCAGGCAGTTCTCCCTTCTCTTCTTCCTCCCTTCGTACAACTTCTTCAGACACTTGTCTCTTCATGGCTCCTTCGATGCGTTGCCGAATATCTAGTGTTTTTCTAAAATACCTTTCAAACTCATTGTATGGAGATTTTTCGTGGCCGTGCATTTTCATCTTGTATGACCAAACTTCCAAAAATTGTATCATTGCAGCTGCTGCAGAGCTGATGATAGTTAGTCGACTTTCCTCCCGCCGATGGGAATAATCATTGGAAGTTTATTTTTGGGTCTGATTAGAAATTTTAGTTTTCCCGACATAATGCTGTTAAAGATTTGTGTGAATCTTATATTTCGTCCGTATCTGGGACAAAAGCATTAGCAACAGCCTCAAATTCCCCTACGATTTTGCCGTACTGAGAAGCTTTGCTTAAAAAATATTTGGGACCATTCTACTGTAAAATATTTATCCTTTTGTGTTTTTATACATTGTTATGTTAAAATGTTTTTTAACTATAATATATTAAACAATATAAGTTTTATCATCATTTTATATTAAATGTTTAGATTACCTATTCCTAAATTATTAGATATTATTATATAACTAGAATGAATAAATGATTACACAAACACTGATATAAAAACTAACAATTCAAAGATAATAAAGGCATTAAAAATTTTTTTAAATCTTATCAATATCTTATACCGTTAGCAACAGATTGAAAGCCCATATCATGGATTGAACTATCATTTTTGGTTACTACTGTTTTTTTAATATCATATTCGTTTATTATGTAAATAAAATAAATACATAAATACCTGAGCAAATGTGTAATAAAAACATAAGGTTACTACTCTTTCTTCAAAAGTTGATGAGTAATTTTTTTTCAAGTTTTATATTAAAATGTCAATTACGAAGTCATTAAAATATGTTGGTTCTCTCTTCCAAATATTTCAAAGTAATGTTTTTTATCTTTAAAGTTGCTTTAAAGAGAAAGGCATAATAACATTGTCGATCTACATAAATGGAGAAAACTTATTCCTTATTACATCATACTTATGATGCTATAATACTGTCACAGTTCCTACTAGATTTGTCATATATATATATATATATATTGCAAAAAAAAATAGTCAGCACTACTAATAAAACATCTTTCCTCTTATGAAGAATGCAGCAAGATAAAAAAGGCACGTTTTTCCTTCAACTTTATTAACTCGACATAGTTGATACATGTGTATATATGTATTGACATATCTGCAAATAATCCTTTTCTTTCGCACTCATAAAATGTTTAAATATACAAGATTTAACAATACAGCAAACAACAAAAAAGGAAGGGGTGATGATGACGATAATAAAGAAACCATATCAGTGTTGACATTATTGGACACAGCTTCTTAGAGCATTCATGCAAAGATGTATATTTAAAGTACATCCATTTTCATTTTCCGTGATTTTATTCATTTGGTGTATGTATATACTTATAAACCAATTTGTGTTACTAGGGATTCAGCGTAATAAGGCTCATTGGCGAACGGTTTGAAGTCTTCTTAATATCTTTGATGTACAACATTTTTGTTTTTGTGGATTTGTAAATAACAATAAAAACACTCATAAAATATTTGTATTACTATTGTTTCTAATATTATTTCAAAAAATGTTGTAATTACAAATTTAAACTTTTGATTTCAGAGGATGCCCTTGGCATCAATGACTTTCTCCAGCCTGGAACGGAACCTGCTACAGGCGCCGTGGATCTCGGCCCTTTGTAACTTTGATAACACTTTCTTTATCCTGCAGGTCTATTGGTATGTCTTTCAATCGCGCCATAGAGATTGCAAGGATATTAGTCTGGTCTCTTGGAGGGGCAAATGTAAGGGCTGGGGTAGTTATTGTGAAATTAATCTTTTAGATGATAATGTTTTCCTGGGTATTTTATGTACGAATATGGTATCTCCTCTTTTAGAAGAATTAGAAGGAGTAGATCCTCTTACAATTTATCTCAAATATTTGACATTGAGAGTATAGAGTGCTGAAGTTGATAGAGACCCCCATTTCTTCGGCCCAGCTTCCAGGTGGACTTGGTAGGATTGTTCAATACCATCTTCTGCAACTAGTCGAGGAAGTCAAGACTCCTGCAAGATACAGAACGTCTACTCTTTAGCTCATATTAATTTCTTAATGAAGTCAAATATAATGTTTTTGACAAATCTCCAGCAGGAGATAACTTTCATGATGTTTGCATTCATGAGTATTTCCTTCGTTTCCAGCTTTGTAATGTCTTAAAATTGTCCTTTTTATATTTGTTCTACTCACTGGCTAAGTACAGCTGGAACAACTGCTGATATTTTCTTTAAACTCTTTTACTGCCATCCAGTGGCTGAAATCCGCAATATTGTTCATATTCTGTATAATATACAACTCTTTTCTTTCCCTTGAATTTTATAACCAACACTTTCAAGTAAATAATGAATTTTAAAAGTTTTATAATAGAATAAACTAAAAATATTTTTTAAATTAGTCCAGAGTTTTAAAATACAAATAAAAGATATACACTAAAACTGAGGCAAACATTAAAATATTACATGGCTAAACAAATCTAAAATTATTTTTTTGGCACATTCAATTAATAATAAGATTGACAAAAAGGAGAATGATGGTAAAACATTATTTTTGGGGGGTAAATCAAGATAAATAATTCATTTATACCGTTGAGGTCGTTTTCCTCTTATACTTGATCGCCTTTCATACTTCTACTCACTCCACGACGTAATTACAACTAGTTATCAATGATGACGAAAGTGTCCTTTAATCAGTAAAAAAGTAAAGGATGTGTCCAATGGGGTTTGTATGCATTGGACAAAGGCCAGGAAATATATATACATATATCAATGTATGTATATATTTTTGTGGAATTAATGACCCTATATTGTAGGTAAGAGAAATTATATAATGAATACTTTCGATGTAACATTTTTAAAGTTAGTTTCTTTGTTTTGATAACCATTGTACTCGGATAAGAGATTTCAGAGTAGTACATGATTATAAACAAGATGGCGTTAACATAGAATTTCACTTATTTATCATTTTCAATTTATAAATATAATCAAAGAAGATCTAGAGGCCTCAGAAGATTTTATATATAAGAAGGCATATAAATATGATGAAGCAAGGAGATAAATTGCTATAAATAGACATCATTGCATTTATTTTGCCACCTATCCTTTTGCTTACTCAACAGACGTCTAGAATAAATATTTTGCTTTATATAATGAATCATATACTTCTGTTTGCAAAATAAATCAAATGCATTGGACTTTTATAAGAGCAAAGTGAGAATTTGAACAAGAAGAGTTTAGAAAGAGAGGGAATTATATTTAAATCCCTGCTAGATGGCAGTTTTCCATACCTTTTAATATTCAATTAATTTTGTTCACCAATATCAAACACACCGGAAGATATATTAAATGAAATCGTCAATAAACATAAACAGAAATTTTCAGTTCTATCAACAAAGATACTAAGAAAGATTAAGAAAGAGTTTCGAAAAAAATATATTTTTTTTATGTTATGTATATTTTACATTTAGTATCGTGTCTATTATTTGTTCCTGTACTAGTAAAAAAAAGGAAATATAAATGTTCATAGTCTGTGGACTATCCAAAAAAATTGACCTCTGAGGCAAGAGTGAAAGCGATCAAAAGCTATTGTCGGTACTCTGCGTTTTTTTATAGTCTTGAATTGTTAAGGGTTATCTTAATCAAGATTTCGGGTGAAGTCCAGACAGTAAATCTTTTATGGGTACGGTGTTCTTGAATTTCGTTGCATAGATCAGAGTTGTAAACCTAGTGCTTAAACTTTAACAACTGTAAACTAATGAAAAATATATGGCACTCTCTCTAAAGGCAATAAAATAACTAAGACGTGTAAAGCTCATTTTTTCAAAGACTCACCATAATTATCCCTAGAGAAAGCAAGAAATATGTTTCATAATGTGTTTCATTTAGTAAACGTTTGCTCCATATAATAGTGTTCAACACTGCGTACTTTTTGCACAAGCCTAATTAATTTTAAACTCAATTTAACATCAACATTCCTATTTTTCTAATTTCTCTATTAAAATATTATGATGTAGATCCGAACAGAAACACATACATAAAAATGTATATCTGAACAGTTATTGCTAAAAGCATTTTAGGTTAAAATTAATGATCTGCGAAAGAAATATATCTCAACATTCATATAAAAAGAAAAACTATTCACAGTTCATAAAGACATCTATATTTTTTTTTCTAAAATTCCCTATTAATAAATATTTTTACAAATAAATTTACTTTTAAAATCCCACCACTTATGAAATAGATGAAATCATCACCATGGATTTAGGTTTGTAGGCATTCAATTATTATTTATTTTTTTACATTCGTTTCTCAAAAAGATTATTATTGTGCATTGAACACTTGCTCTGCAAAGTTTTATTTTGTGTTTATAGCCTGATTAAATGACTAACTATGGAACACTAAAATACATGATCAGTTGAGGGCTACATTCTTTGAAACCTCGATCTGTGTATGTCTGCCTCCGTTCATTCAGAATTACAAACATAAACCCTACAGTATAAGTGTTTCATGCTTACCCAACATATTTGTCTGATGACGTCATGTGCCTCGCCTACCGTGGCCTCCCCGCACGTCATTGGATGTGACTGCTATCTTTTCTCATGTTCGAAGATAACCTTATAAAAACGTGCTGGATTCTAAAGCCCTTTACCATCTAATGTATTTGCTATGTTGAATATTATGCCCAGTTTTATGTACGCATAATAAATATAATAAAGTTGTCAACAAGTAAATAAACTAACGAATTTTCAAAATTATATCTATATTCATCACGCAACCTCATAAACAAAAATCTTATATATTGAGGGACAACGATCTGTAAAGTTTCAGAGCTTCACTGATATTTGATAATACATTGACAATGGATTTAAATATCATAAATGCGAGTTCTTTAATATATATGATTAATTACCACAGCATAAAGGATTTTCTAATACACTTTTCGAAAACGTTTGTGTCATTTTTTTCTACTCACAACAATAAACTATTTTTTCGTAGAGATAAACAGAAAGAAAACAAGTAAAAACTTACCAAAAGTTTTGAATGCTTGGCTCATTTTTTGATGTTATCAAAGGCCTTTGTTCTGCTATCTGATTTTGGAGTTTGTTGTTGACAAGGCATTTCTATATAAGGAATTAAATGTTTTGTGTAAGAGGTTTTACGTCATACGTAATTATTTCCGATCTTCAATTATTGTTTTTATCAAAGACAAGAGGGGGATTCTAATATTTTATCATGAAGTTTTTATCCAAAGAATAAGTTGTTCTTATCTATTCATCGGCATGGCAATGATTACGTCAAGGATTATAAACATTTTTACTATATTTAAAAGACTTTTTGCTCAGAGTTGACAATATAAACATATATAAAAAGTTTTTTAGTGTATAATTAAAACCCTCAACAAAAATCAAACAGCAGATGAATCATCAAAAAAAGGTTAAATAAAATAAAACAGAAACTAAATAATACTTTTGAGAATATTTATGGAAATGTATACATATGATGTAACGCAGATGATACATGCCAACACGTAAATTCAATTCATAAAGCTTATTGAAGCAGTTATACATCAATAAAAAGTTTGAAAATAAATCGGGATTTAAAAAAATATAAAATAAAAAACATCAATTCTTGCAAAAGTCAAGTTGAAACCTGAGAGTAACCTAAAAATTGCAGTTTGTTTTGTCGAGCAAAGCTTTTTAGGAATTTCATGGGAATCCACAGGAGCCTTTTAAATGAATTGGCTAAGCATAAAAAAATCAGATCCGTCCCTCAATCTTACGCTGGGGAAACTTTAGCCTTCAGAAGAGGATTGACTCTACAACATCTGATCGTGCCAGCTTTATATATATAGCATCGTCTATTCTGTAGCTTGCGTTTAATAGTAGAAGAATACATATGTCTTAGTCAGCTTTTCATCAGAGCTATTTACGTGGCCTCAAGAGACGAGGATCTCCCATAGGCGGAGGACTGAGGTCACTTAGTAAAAATTTACTAAAAATATATAAAAGAGTTGTTATCGATTTATCAATTCATTCACAGATTGAGTGAAGGTCAGTATTTGCTTCAAGTCCTGCATTTTTATTTGTATAAGACTGATAACTGATTTTATGAACGGAAAATTAGAGGCCGTGTCTCAATTTTTAGCATCTCTCCAAAGATTAATTGAGAAAGGCATCCCTTTTTTGTTTAACGTCAGCAATCGATATTATCCGTCAAAATTGATGAAAAAACAGTTTTACTTCCAAATCTTTCAGAACAATTGTAAACATCCATAATTTGAAAGCAGAATCAATGTTTTAGAACGAAAATTATCCATTCCTTTCAAGAAGGCTGCAATGATACATCAAGTTCCGATCCATGGCTTATTTATCGAATTCCATAGAAGAAGCCGAAAAAAATCAGTTTCTACAAGAATTACATCTTCCTACAACTTGGAAGCTTAGAATAATGCACTCTGTTTCAAAAATTCATGATGAAAACAACAGAGTCCCAAGTATCATCAGGCATTTATTTTTTAGTACTCCTTACAAAGACTGTGGACATTTGTTCAAAGAAATTATCATGCTTTTGCACATTGTCCTGCTCTGAACATCTTGAACATCAAAGGGGTCCCCAAAAGTATTGTTCCTGGTATCCTTTGGGTTGAATTCCAATCCTAGAAGTTCACCAAAAACGCGAGCTATGGAAATATAGCTTTTGAGCTGTAGGAGCTATTTCATACATAGGCTAACAAGTGTTAATTTCGTTTGTAAGATAGATTGCGAACCATTTTGATATTAACCACTGCGCGTTACTTGGCTCTTAAAATAAAAATTCCAAACTGAAATAGAGAAGCATAGAATTATACAAGGATAATAAGTTCGTTTTTAAACTCTTTTTTTGAGCCCACACATGAATATTTTAAAAATAATATAGTGGCATAAATATATTTAAAAAACTTTATCATTAGTATTATTTTTTTCCTTTCAACTTTTGTTAAAAAATGTAAATTATAAACTAAAATGTAAATTTAGATATTTTATATATGTAATTTCTCTAAATCCATAAGCTTCTGATGATTAAAAAATATATAACTTTAGATAATAATAAAAGTATCTAAAATATTTTTAATCCCTACAAAACTATAAATTAAAATAAATCTTACAAGATGGGAAAAGGCATTAACTCCAATGTGCCGACTCTGCGAGGAGGAAGAAGAAACTCCGTATCATCTAATTTTTGGCTGTCCGCCATTAAGGCAAAAATGATGGCAACAGACGAGGAGGCAACAACAAAAGGAAAATAAGAAAAAAGGTTTTTGGCCTCTCGGCCTCGATCCTCGATTAATTTCGTGTACTTGAAGTTTTGTTTGTACTTGTTTGTATTTATTTATATATTGTGTTCATTGTAGTTTGTTATTTATTTGGTGTGTGTTTTTAAGTTATGTTAGTACACGTTTTTATGAATACAGGTTTGGTCTTTTATAGGTAATCTAATTTTAAACTATATTTATGTACCATGTACACAATTTTACCTATATTTTATTTATTATTGTATATTTTATAGTACAGTTATAATAAAGACCTTTAAAAAAATGATGGCACTTGAGGGAAAGATCGGGGAGCTACGTTTATCCCTCGAGGATTTCATTTTTAAATCATTTAAATACTTAAAAATATATGAACTAATATTTGATTATAAAGACAGCTCCTAGAGAGTATCCTACCAGCTGATACCGGATTAAGTTCCGGTGAGGTGGGTCCAATCTAGGAGCTAAACAAACAAACAAAACTTATAAATACAAGATGTAACTTTATATACAGATATGAAATATTAAAAGATTTTCGTTTTTCAAATGGGAAAATAAATTACCCTTCTAATCAAATAAGCTTTTTGTCTATTAAGCATTATCAAATTGCAAACTGCAATGGGTAACAATCATATTAATCTTATGTGAAAAGAGTGCACATAATCAATGAAATATTTTTTTACTGTTGAATAATATAATCTAAAAATACATTTATTTCAATTTCAAGTCAAGTAATGTTGACACAGCATTTTGAATATTTTTTATAAGCTAGCATGCTCATCAAATACATATGATCCTTTTGATATAGAAGACAGATGTTATGTTTCCATTATCCTTTTTAAAACGTAATCGTGAATAAAGAATATGCTATCATTATTTGAACCCCTTTCTTCATATTTCCCCCCGCTCAATAATATGATACAAAACTGATACTAATGTGAAAAGGGGGATTAATAAATAAACATTATAGTTAAATAAATAAGTATAGTAGTTGAGCTAACCTAAGACATTAAATCTTATTAATAACACTGGGCAACAGCCAAATTTAGGTCGGACTAATTTTCACTAATTCTTATAGAGTTTTATCCACTGATTCCGAATATGGTATTCATTTTTCAAAGTTAGTGATAAATTCAGAGCTAAATGGATTTCAAATTTTTAAGCACTTTTTCGATTCAGAGCCATTATTGACATACAAGGACTGAAGTATAGAAAAAATAAAAAACAATGATTTGATAGAGCTTAGATCAAAGTACTCATTTCAATTTTTATTTTGTCTCTGGCACATTTAGACTTTAAAATATATGTCATTTTGTACGAAAAATGAAGGGTTTTTCTTAGAGACTCACGGTTCCTTACTGTTCCTCACTAAAAGGTCTTACATGATTAAAATTCATATGAATATGAAGAAAAAATATCAAGCTTTAATTTGATATGCTTGAAACTTTGAAAAATGAATACCATATTCGGAATCAGTGGATAAAACTCTATAAGAATTAGTGAAAATTAGTCCGACCTAAAAAAATTGTTGATTTTGTTGGCCTGTGTAATCGATGTGTTTCAACCAACTTCAATTATAATAAATTTTATATAAACTCTTTTCCATTCTGTTCAAAAGATAATCATAATATTTTTTTGGAGAAGACACCTGTTAGCAGGTCGTGAGTTCCCTAGGTAATTTATAAGTTTTCAAGAAATAGGGGCCTTCAAATTTAGTAGAGAATTTCGCTTTTGTTTTTTTAGGATGTTGTCTTTTTTCTAGAAAATAGTTTCAAAGAATGACGGCTCTTATATAAGCTAACGGCTAGCTCAATTTTCCTTTTTATTTTATAGGATATATATATATATATATATATATATATATATATATATATAAAGAAAGAGAGAAATGATAATTCATTCAACTTTGCAAACTACTTTTCAAAGTAAATCAAAATCGTGTTTTAAATAATGGTATAGTTAATATACAAGAAAACAAACCGCTTGTTATAATTTTTAAATTATATTTGGATTCATATATTTGAATATGTAAATGTTTTCTAGTACGAGGTTAAACTCGAACCAGGTCTCTAGTACAACTTCAGCTTCAATTTCCGAAACTCGTAGCGAATTTCAACTCTATCGCCCCAATGAGATCCTTTGAAGCTAACCATTTCATTTTTTTCGATTATAGTTATTTAGATTTAGACATTAAAAATCAAAAAATATATTGATGTCTTATTATGATTTAAATACTTATTACCATAAAACATTTTAGTCTCTGTATCAAATTTTGTGACATTTTAATCATAGTATCATGGATAAAATGTTAATTGAATAATTAAATTATTATATTAAGCAAACCTTTAAAACCCTTTTTTGTGACTTAATTAAACTGACTCCTAATGATAAATGAGATTATAGCAGATTAGAACTTATATAAAAATATCATTGGCTGCTTGAAATAATAAACTTCAAAAAAACTATACATAATGCTGAAGAATATGCAATATTGAATTCTATGACAAGGCCTTTCTTCATGAATCACATAGGATTTCCTTAGAACCTCTTATATATTTTGCTGTATGTAAGTGATATATTGCATCAGCATACATAATATATTATTATTATTTTTTTGTTTGGGGGGGGGGGGGGGGTTACTGAGGAAATAATATTTAGAAAATAGAAAAACTTTATCAATGCAAAAAATATTAAGTATATATTTTATCCTTTAAGCTTACTGAGTCGTGAAATTTTTCTCATCGTTTGTAGTTGAATTGAAATGACATTCGAGAGACCTTTTGACATTTTTCTCTTGCATAGATTTATTACTTTTATAAAGAATAATAAAGTTGAGTATTTTTGTAGTTTTACCATAAAAGATTGTATGTATTAACAGTTTTGCGAAAGGGTTATGAAATTATTTTTCTATTAAATGAATTATTTTAATTTCCGACAATCATTGGTAATACACTAAGTAATGACACCACTGATAGCTGCTTTTAACTAGGATCCAGTGATTTCATAGCGCTCCATATTGAATGAAGAAGATATATATTAATATATGAATTTTCGTTCTCTCTCTCTATCTCTGTATATATATACATATATGTATATTTATATATCAGGAAACGACCGGGACTAATTTTTTCAAGCCGGGCCAAAACTGGGCCGGGACTTGATATATATTATATTTTTGTTCCTTCAACATTCTGAAGTGACGACGTTTTTTTAGAAAATAAAATTTCCAAAAAAACACATCTCAGAAAAAGTGATGACGCTATTTTAGAAAAGAATACGTAGAAAATTTATTTCTAAAAAAAACGTTGTCACTTTATGAATGACAAACGAAAGAAAATATTTAAGTCCTAGCCCGATGTCTAAAAGCACCGGGACACCGGGCCGGGACGCTCAAAAAACAGCCGGTACCCGGTTGTTTCCTGATGTATATATATATATATATATATATGTATATATATATAAATATACATTTGTCTGTCTTCCCAAAATAACATAGCCAATACCAAATACAGCATTTTTCATCGCTAATGATTGCTGTTTCGACACTCTATATTCCACCAAAAATAAAGTATTGTTCAGCAATATTTACTCGCCAATTATTTTTGTTAAATACATTTGTAAAACTACAACAATATTGCTTCATGGAAGTCCAAAATATAATTATATAAAGCATACTGAGCCATAGAAGGAAATGCCAAAACGAACATATTGTTATATATTGATACCTTATCCAATGAATATGTTTGAAGTGCCGGGGAAATATCTGGTCAAAGTGGAAAATTCTAGAAATATCCAGGGTAACGCTAGATATAATCTGCTAGTATATTTATAAGCACAATGACCCTCCCTGTCTTGTGAGACACTTTTTGAAAACTGCTTTAAGTCCTTAATTGATGAGTAGATCTTTATACCAGGAAAAGATATGTATAACAATTTTTCAAATGTGTTCTTTTTTTCAATTTAATTTTCCTTATATCTCTTTTCCACTCTCCTAAGATTTTATTGTATCTATAAAATGGAAGTTGCCAATAAGCTTGAAATGTATCAATTACCCACAATGGCGATACAATATGTGTCAATAAAATCAATACTGAATAGAGTTAAGAAAAATAAATAAAGTGCCTCCCCCATACCATAAAATTTAAGTATGTATGGTTTATTACTTTAAATGACAGTCGTAAACATAAAAATGGTAATCCAGAGGTGCTTAATAACCCGTTAATATACCTCATATTATACCCTATTTCGATGAAAAATAAAGAGATGAATGGAAAGTGAGGGATTTTATTTTTATTTTCTAGAACAATATTGGTTGAAAGAAAAGGTAGAGTGATAATATAAAAATTCTTTAATATTATTAAATAAGTCTTCACTTCATTCATGAGGTGTAAACTCAGGCAAAAAAAAATGGTGTCTAGTAATTTTATCGCACGCAAATTCCTCATGGACCTTTTAATGGGCGCCCTTTGCCGTGAGTATTGACGTCACTTGCTCTTTTATAGCCAGTTAACTTCCCGTTCTCCTTTTTCTCGTGGACATTTTTGTCTCAAAGTTTTTTCTCATGAAGCATTTTCTCATATTCTTTTTATCGCGGACATTTTTGTCGTGTAGCATCTTTTTCGCTGTTTATTTTTTTATCTTGTGGACCCTAATGTAAATGAAAATGTATCAAGATAAAAAAAATTATGACAAAAAATGTCCATGTGAATAAGGAGAGCAAGGAACATGCTTCACGACATAAAAATGTTCCCTAGAAAAAGGAGAACGACAAAAAGGCAGCTATATAAATAAACACGAGGAATTTGCGTGGGATGAAAATACACTAAGGCATAAAGAATATCCTCCAAAAGAACACAGAAGAAGTGTCTTATTAATGGGGAATGGGTATTTGCAATCCTTTAAATAGACTCACCCAATAAAACTTATTATTATCAATTAAATATAACAACTTCTGCAAACTCTGAAAAAAAATAAGTGGTGTGGTTTGTTTTATCATTCTTGGGGATAAATGGAGTCACCTTAGGACAATGAGATGTAAAAAAAAAACTCATTCACCCACTGAAAATAGTATGAGTTTGTAATAATTACCATAAATAACGTCATTATGATGAGTCATATCATTTAATTTTGTAATATTTTTCTGAACTACCAATACCTATTAATATATTCAGCCTTATAAAAGATTCAATGAAATAAACTAAAATAATTAAACTACTTTTTATTTTTAAAAAACCTATATAACAAAACTCTGAAATACAGAATATAATATTTACCAATCTACGTTTTCCCAATTTTATTCATTTATTATGCTTTCTAAAGTTTTTTTAAAGGCATATTGAAAAACTTCATTAATAGCAACCACTCTACAAAATGACGCATATAAATGAATCACGCCTAATGATTCATTCAGATCCTTAACTACAAACAACTAAAGCATTC
This sequence comes from Caligus rogercresseyi, assembly GCA_013387185.1. Taxonomy (NCBI): domain Eukaryota; kingdom Metazoa; phylum Arthropoda; class Copepoda; order Siphonostomatoida; family Caligidae; genus Caligus; species Caligus rogercresseyi. Next base: position 31,222,793 of record CP045891.1, read on the forward strand.
GTGTTATTGTGCTGTTATAATAAATATGTGTTGCTATCATTAATCGTCATGTCCTCTAAATACAATATTTATTAAAATGACTCATTTCATCAGGGTAAAAGTGATTTTTAAAGAGGAAAGAGGAGTATTAGAATGAAAAGTAGAATATTTTTATAATTTTGATTAAGTTACCCTTGAAATTATTCATGTTGTACACTATGTCCTCGTTGCCACAATAATACATGGTGTCCAAAAAAAAAGAATCGGCTATGGTATACTTTCGTACACCGCCTCCATATTTTAGGGACTCATTGTATATTTTTTTATTTTTGGAAGGGAATGGGAGAGGAAAAAAAGAAAAAGGAGAGTTAGAGAGATGGAATAAGAGAGAGACACAGAGAGAGAGTCACGCAGATATAGACACACAGATAGAGAAGGCACAGAGAGAGAGAGAGAGAGATAATTAACTTATTCCCATCCTGAAGAGTCTCGGGATCGAGAAATAGTGACTTTACACATAGAAGTGGAATCTTTGGGCACCTGGATCATGAAAAGAGGAAGTTCCTCATGACCTATTCCTACTCATTCGTCTTCAAATATCTACCCTCCCCCCATCCCCCTCTTCCGGATCTGTCTTGGATGACTACGGAGACTCCACTCATGAAGCCACATCCTACACGTCTCTTGGACTCGAACGTCTACAGAGGAAGTCTCTCAGGCATTGCTCTTCCTCCCTCCGGGTCTAGGATGACTACGGAGACTCCACTCATGAAGCCTCCTCCTACACGTCTCTTGGACTCGAACGTCTAGAAGAGGAAGTCTCTCAGGCATTGCTCTTCCTCAAGAAACAAACGAAAGAGTCCTCCTTGCCCTTCGAGTGTCATCTACAAATGCTCACGATTTGGAAATCAATGTTTCAGATATATTATTCTCCTGATCAGCCTAACATAAGTTTCATTTGTGATTGGATCTTCAAGGGGGACTCCCTTATGACTTCACCCCTACTCTTGCAAATATGTATATGGCATTATAAGTGGAGCATTCGGCTAAGGATGATCATTTCACGAAATATTATTCAAAAAACACTTTATACTTCTACCTTGACCCATGTTGTAATAATGCCCCCTGTACAGACGCTTTTTGTATTTAAGAGATTTCTCTCTTTTTAAACTTGAATCACAAAGAAGCTTCACCTGTATTGTACAATAAAACACCCACCCATTATTGATCATTCTTCTACCGATTTTAACTCTTATTTATAGTAATGATAGTATTCTGTAATATTAATAAAATTATTTATTCTAAAATAATATATAACAGACTCTTTATTGATCTCCACAATCCGAAATGTAAGTTAGGTGTTCGTTGATATATGTTGGAGCCTTGATAGATATGTACTTCTGTCACCTAAAAAAATAAATGCTTTATATTAGTACAGCTAAAATTAATAAAAAATATCGTACAACCTCAAAAATTTGAAACAAAAATAATTAACATTAATACGGAGTATATTCGATGTTCATTTTTATTTAAGCTCATGCCTACCTAATCTTGTCCGACCTAGGAATTGCAGAGAAGTATTTATTACTTAACTACGTTATTCCACGTTCGCTTTTCATATAGAACATAATGTGTCTTACGTCACTTCATTTATTGGAAATAGAATGGGGTCCTTGAACAGGATACTGCTCCATGATCAATTTTAAAATATTTTGAAAAATACTTAAATTTGACTCAGAACACTTCCGTCTCCAAGTAAACTCCGCGAGGTAAGACGGAAAAAATTCCTTTGATGTGTTCATAACTCCCATTTTCCGCATGAACCTCTTCAACGCAGCCCACAGTGACTCGATATTTGAGTGTGTGCACCACTCAGAGGATAAACAAAATTCCTACTATGAATCACCGTGAGATGGTTCATCCCTAAATCTGGAATACGTCTATATGAGCCCAACCATCGGATATGATCGTGGTACCTGGTACAACATATTGCTGAAGTAATGTAAGTAGAGTATTTTCTCTACGATCCTCAACTTCAACGATAAAGCACTTCCCACTCTCACGTTCGACTCCTCCAAAGACCCAATGGCCTTCCACTAGCCTACCTCTATTGTACTTACGTCGTCCAAACTTTGACTCGTCTATCTCTACAACAAGTCCGGGCCCGCCAAGAACGATGGGGTGATCTGAAAAAAATTGGAGACAAAGACTACGCAAAAAATGATACCACCTCACAACACTGTGTATAATTTTCTTTTACCTCGTAAATACAGTTCTATTATTATTGATATCGTAAATATATTATAAAGATTGAGCGTGTCAAACTTTCTATAATATCAGAGTGAGTTACTGAACAATTAAAAAATACAGTTTTTCAAAAGGAAATAGACGAAATAGCAAGGCAATGAGAGTTTTGTCCTAATTATAATATATATTACAATAAAGAAAAGGTAAAAATAGATGCAGCATGAGCGATCAAGTGTATATTTCGGGTATGTCAATCAAGAGTATTTGTGCTAATATATGCGCTAGATGTAATATAATACTGAAGAAAATAAATAGCATAAGAGGAAAGGGACTTCATCGAAATTATTTGTAGATCCATAAACATTGATTTCGTAATCAATGTTTGTAGATGACACTCGAAGGGCAAGGAGGACTCTTTCATTAGTTTCTTGAGGAAGAGCAATGCCTGAGAGACTTCCTCTTCTAGACGTTCGAGTCCAAGAGACGTGTAGGAGGAGGCTTCATGAGTGGAGTCTCTGTAGTCATCCGAGACAGATCCGGAAGAGGGGGATGGAGGGAGGGTAGATATTTGAAGACGAATTAGTAGGAATAGGTCATGAGGAACTTCCTCTTTTCATGATCCAGGTGCCAAAGATTCCACTTCTATGTGTAAAGTCACTATTTCTCGATCCCGAGACTCTTCAGGATGGGAATAAGTTAATTATCTCTCTCTCTCTCTGTGCCTTTCTCTATCTGTGTGTCTATATCTGCGTGACTCTCTCTCTGTGTCTCTCTTATTCCATCTCTCTAAATCTCCTTTTTCTTTTTCTTTTTTTTCCTCTCCCATTCCCTTCCAAAATAAATAAAATATACCATGAGTCCCTAAAATATGGAGGCGGGTACGAAAGTATACCATAGCCAAAGAAATCGTTGTGAAAAATATATAAGCCTATGAACTTAGTTTTCAAGATATATATATATATCAGGAGACGACTGGGACACCTTTTTTCGCCGGGCCGGGACTTAAATTTTTCAAGCCGGGCCAGGATTTAATATATATTTTCGTTCCTTCGACATTCTGAAGTGGCGTTTTTCTTTAGAAAAGAATCTTCATAAATAAGTGACGATGTTATTTTGGAAAAGAATCTCCAAAAGTGACAACTTTTTTTAGAAAAGAATCTCCAAAAAAAAACTTCACAGAAGAAGTAATGCTGTTTTTTAGAAAAAAATATTTCGAAAATTCCTTTCTAAAAAAAAAGTCCTCACTTTTTTTGGAAATTATTTTCTAACTAAAATTTATGAATAACAAACGAAAGAAAATATTGAAGTCCCGGCCCGGTGTCTTACAAAACAGCCGGGACCTGGACCGGGTACCCGGTCGTTTCCTGATATATATATATATTTTACCTAATATCCAAGTAAAGTAAATATAACTGAAACATTCTTTACTAGTTGTAAAAAAAAAACTTTTTAGTGGACGGAAAAAATTATAGCGTTGTTTTCTTAGTCTAATATAAGCTTTTGACCTTCAATGTATTCGAATAAGGAGTTGGAACGCAAAAGGTATTATTTTAGACAATATTTTATGCATACTTTGATGACAGAACTGAGAATAGAATAGGTTAAAATTATTTTTATACACCCACATGAGAAGTTGTGTTACATTCCTTATGAAGTACTTTAAAAGTTGAAAATAATCTGGAGACACAGATAAATAATAAAATATTTAGTAAAATGATTTTTCAACGATTTATTTTATATTATTCATTTGCTCAGTATTTTCATTTGAACGCATATAAGTAAAGGCCTTATATACCCGAGAGAGTTCAATATTGCATATTTCTAAACATATTTATGGTTTTGAAGTTTATAAGCAAGGATTGTCGCTTGAAACCCCTTGGGCAAAGAAAGGCATAATAGTTGTATATGTTAATTATGATGAAAAATATGGATATAAACTCTAATGTTAATAGTTTACTTTCTTTTTTAAAGTCTTCATTTTTTGTTAAAGTCTCTTGAGAGATTAATTTTTTAGTTAGTGCGAAGACATACACTTTGATGAACACATAGACCCGCATAAGTAAAGTGCTTAGACAGATGGTTAGAGGAGAAGTATGCATACTTGAGAAACTAAGATATATGTTCAACGTCTTTTTTCTGTGGGAAAGACTCAGTTTTTTAAGGAGTGTAAAAGTACTTATAAGGTTATTGCCAGGAAACAACCGGGACACTTTTTCTCGCCGGGAGCCGGGTCGGGACTTAAATTATTCAAGCTGGGCCGAGCCAGGGCCAAACCGGGCCGGGACTTTAATATTCGTTCCTCCGTCATTCTGAAAGGGACGACGTTTTTTAGAAATAATTTTTCTCACAAAGTTGCAACACATTACTTTTTTTATTTTTTAATATTTAAAAATTATTTTAAAAAAACGTCGTCACTTTCAAAATGACGAACGAATGAATATATTAAAGTCCCGGTCGTGTGATTTTTAGACACTGGGCCGTTCAAAAAACAGTCGTGAACCGGGCCGGGTACGAATCAATATTTATAACATAATGGAATCCTTCGAGAGTGAAAATCGTGGAAGACTAAAGCTTTAAAGCATCGAATAGGATCCTGGCCTGTGGACCGCAGTTCGTAACACATGTTATTCTGTAATTTCTGGTGTTTTTGAAATGTGTGTGAGTGTAATCGTCTTTATTCATCATTATAAAATAACACCTAGTTCTTTCAACTAGTTATGGCGTAAAGGATAATGTTTTAAAATAATATATATAAAACTTATATTAAAAACAATAAATATATTATACACATATATATACAATAAAATTCAAAAAAATATAATAATAAAGCAAAGCCATTTGATAAAAAAGAGGACTTTATATTGGCGCTATTTTAGAAATGTTTTTGGCAACTACCGTTGCTGCACCACGTGTGGGGGCGGACCTCAGCTCGGGAAACGAATTCCACAGATCGGCGGCGAAGGCGGAAAACGTTTTTTCCTTTACTTTAAGTGGACAGGGGATGATGCCCAGCGACTTTGATCGGCTCGACCTGTTGTTTTCTGATGGTAGGTTGGTGCGTGAGGAAAAAATGGTTTTTGCCGATGAGACTTCTCTCACCGCACCCTCCATCCGAGCTGGAGTAAGCTTTCCATGTTTCTAGGGCTACAGCTTTCACGGCGATCTCATTCACTGACGGAAGACCTGCTTTGCGAAGTAGGTCAGGAATGCAGATGTGGTCAGTCCTCTTTATTCCTGTAATGGATCTGGCCGCGTCATTAATAGATACTTGTACTGATTTGTACGCAGCAGAGGACGGACTTTCCCAAGTCTCACATCCAAGACGTGGGGGAATGACAGCAGCTGCTGCGTAGCAAATTTTTCCAACTAAAAGACCTCTTGCCAGTTGCCTTAAGTACTCTTCTCTAGGAAGGTGGAGAGCCAGCCTTGCAATAAGTGTCGCTCTTTGTCTGGCAGCTTTAGCAACTCCGTTCTCATGAGGAAGAGTTGTGAAATTTGAGTCGAATGTAACTCCAAGCAGCTCCAATTCTTTCGAGGGACGAATCAATTTCAATCAACACAGAGAACGAAGCTAAGTCTTTATTGCGAAGGTTACCCCCGACCATGAGTTGAGTTTGGAAGCGTTCAGTACAAGACCATTCCCCGCAGCAAATTGAGCAAAAAGTTTTGCTCGCAGATCCAACTGAGCCTTAACAGGTTTAGGTCTCTACCAACAGCCCAAATGGCAGTGTCATCAGCGTAGCCCGAGTTGTCCTCCTCACCGATACCCAAGCAATCGGGCATGTCAGCCACTAGAACTTGATAGAGTATGGCCCAAAATAGACCCCTGTCTCACCCCAACTCCACCCTCAAAAGGTCGGACAGGGTACTATTCCAATCGACACATTGCTGGCCGTCTGATAGGTAAGATGTGAACCATTCCAATGCCGATCCTTTAACACCTATAGCTCTTAGTTTGGGGATGAGCTGACTCTTGTCAACGGTGTCAAACGCAGAAGACAGATCGAAAGCAAGAATCCCAACCACATTACCTTCCTGTTTCCCTCGAATCCACTTTGTATGGCAGTGGCTAGTGCTGCTGCAGACGATCTGCCAGGACGAAAGCCAAACTGAGAATTGGGTAATGCACTCACCTTGGCTAGATGGGACTCCAAGTCACGTTTCACCACCGTCTCAAGCACCTTGGACAGGGCAGGTAATATGAGACTGGACGATAAGAGGCTGGGTCAGCTGGACTTTTCCCCTTTCCCTATATATAGGAATAATCCGAGCTTTTTAAAGCCACTTGGAACTATCCCAGAGGCAAGTGACCGGTTTACAAGATGGGTGCTGCCAGAACCTTTCTTCAGAACTGATACAGGAACTTCATCCAAGCCCAGCGCCTCCGTGCTCTTCATGGCTGATATCACTTTGGCGATTTTCCCCGCGCTAGCAAAGGAGAAAGAGAATGGCGAAGTTGATCTCGGCCAACTCGAGGGTGGCAGACACAGGTGGTATATTTGCTCGCAATTTATCGACCTTGTCTATGTAAAATTGATTCATAGCTGATGCTGCTTCTCTATTTTCCCTCCGTAGAAATTTCTCGATTGTGAGAGAGGCAGGAGGGAACCCGGACCCTTTCCAACGCTGAGTTTGCAAGGTCCCATAAGACCTTTGGGTCATTGTTGGCTTGAGAAGTTTATCTAGGTTTGTACGGATTTTATCTCTCTTAACCATAGAGGACACTGTTACGGAGCCTTCGATAGTCCTTTCCGGTTGCCTGGTCTCTGGCTTTCATGAGACTTAGTGTGTCAGAAGAAAGGTAAAGACTTCGGCCGTCCTTGACCGTAATAGTTTTGTAAGGGGAGACCACGTCCAGGGCTGAGGTGATGCCACGCAGTAGGAATTGATGGCATCCCTCCACATCTTCTATCTCATGGATATTATTCCATGGCCAAAGACTCAGAGCGGCTTCAAGGTCTGACTGACGGATTTTCTTGTAGTTCCTCTTCACATGCTCTTGGCTACTTTCTTTTTATTGCATTTGATTTGTGCGAGAACGGGACGATGATCAGATTGCTTCCTCCAGTACCTTGACATTCGCCTCGACTCCTGAATAATAGATGTGGTCAATGCAGGAGACACGATGACACCAGCAATCGACCGTACGACCTCCATGTGGAGGTGTTGCTGCATAATTAGACCAGCATTTTTCATTCCTTCCACAAGTCGGTTCAGGAGGAGTCTCCTTGAGTATGATTCATCCCTGGATCTTTGAGAGTCGAGGTTAAATTCACCCAAGACGACA
>CP045891.1:31230405-31282475 GCA_013387185.1 Caligus rogercresseyi
AGGAGTGGTACAACCGCTTCAAAGTGGCCGCTTGTCAGAAAGTGAACCACGCTCAGGGAGGCCCTCAACATCGAAAAACGATGCCATCATTGATCAAGTGAGGAACCTGGTGATGCAGAACCGCCGAATCACGATCAGAGAACTTGTAGACGAGGTGAATATTAGTTTTGGTTCCATTCAATCAACAGGCAGTTGGAAGCTCCATCATGATAACGCTCCAGCACATTCTTCCCATTTAATTCGGAACTTCTTGACAAAACACAGCACACCAGTGGTTTGTCAACCTCCCTACTCTCCTGACATGGCTCCCTGCGATTTTTGGCTTGTCCCAAAGCTGAAAATGCCACTAAAAGGGACCAGATTTCAGACCAGAGAAGAAATTATGCAGAATGCAACAGACCATCTGAGAGCCATACCGAAGGAGGACTTCCAGCGATGCTTTCAACAGTGGAAGAAGCGTTGGGAGAAGAAAGTTGTGGCAGCCCAAGGGGACTACTTTGAAGGGATTAGCATAAATACTTGTATCATAATAAACGTTTGTTTTATGACCAAAGTCAATATTTTTTGATCATACCTCGTACTCTGATCCAACAACCACACAACAATGTTATTTTGACTAAAATAACTAAAGAAAAAATAAAACGAAGAAATAAATGTTTGTTCAACTTTGCAGGTCAGAGAAGACAGATGAATCGTTTTTTGATGTTTAATCTAGATTTGATTGTTGGTGTTGGATCAATCGGATGGAAATACAATTCCCGTACAAATTATGTACGGTAACTGAATGATTTAAATTATATATATACATATATATAGGTATATATATACATATAATATATATATATATATATATATTACTATATGTATACAAATATACATATTTATATATATATATATATATCCGAAGAAACAACGATTCTACTAGAAGATTAGGAGCACTATCTCTTATAGGAGGGATGACGAATTAAATATGGAGATGGTATGATGATGTTATTTAAATTATTTTTCATATCGGATTTTCTTTTCATATATATATATGGAAACATTATTTAGATCGTTTTTAAAGTAATAGAAAGAAAATCTGAATATACATTACACATTTTTTTATGATAACCTTTTTAATTTAACACTAAAGCAAAATATTTTTAAGATATATTATGTACACAAATCAAATTCATAAGAAACTTGTTTAAGCCGTAGGCTTCCCAGTTTTATAACTCTCTTGATATTATCGATTTTATTGGTGCATTATTGCATATATATTTACTATTATCACCTAGAGCAATACGTGGATATTTGTTGTTGCTGCAATTTGAATGTTCTTTATCATCATAAATATATATTGCATTATTTTCTCCTGCAGGCAAAGTACTCTCTCAATAAAATTTGAATATCTAATGCCGTTGCGGAAGTGTATATTATATTAAAGGCTGATTGTATCTTGTGCTTTGATGCTCTAATGAGCCATTCTAAGTTTTGATGATTCTCCAGCACACGATGGATTCAAATACAAATTATATCGATTGAATAGTGCATTAATAAATTAATGTATTATCTTTTGTTTAAAAATAATATAAAATACAATTTACAAGTTATGAGAGCCAAATATATGTTTTCAAAGGATTGACATGTTTGCCTTTATGATTTGATGGAATCGCAGTATCACTGCGATATAATTAATTTACTCCTTCAAAACTTGAATCTTTTCAAGGAGGTCGATCAATATTGGCCACCCCTCTGGTTATTTCTCTCTCAGTTTGGACACTTCTTGGTAGTTGTGAGAAGAGTGTTGACAGTGAAAAAGGAAGATTCAACCCCTCATGCGGTTGTCCAGCATGTTTCTCTTAATCTCCCCAACCTTTACTCCCTTTCGTCCGTCAGCTTACTTAGTCAGGATTGAGGCTTAGGTTAAAAAGTAAATATCACTAAAAGATATATCAAATTCAATCATCTTATGGACGCTGTTCCTGAGAATGTTGTGTTTGTGAAAGTGCCCAATATATTTCAAAGGATGTACAAGCTCAAAACCCGCACCTTTAAAGATCTTCTGATCAAAGAATGCCTGGATCACAGCACCAACTCATCTCAGAATTGATAGAATTAACACCCAACAAGTATGACTTGTGCGTCTTAAAGATAAAGACTAGGGCTAGTGACATTCTGATTGAAATGACTCGCACCGGAACGGATTCAATGAAACATTCGTAAACACTTGCATTAGGATGTTTGCTTGCATCGGCTCGACAACATTTTGTTAAGGTGTAAAGATGACAGATTTATGTATACAAGACGTTTGTAAATCAGAAAGTAAATAATAAAGCTTATGTTTATAAAAGTATTAGATAATATGTAAATAGGTAACACGTCCCTCAAGATGTATATATATATAAAGCAATACATTGATTGTATACCTATATCTTAAAATATATGTGTATACATTCTTTATGAAATAGAACATAAATAATAATGAAAAATGAAAATATATGAAGTTGGTAAATATTTATAATGACTTTTTAATTTAAGGAATCTTTTATTTCCTATGTAGTTTTCCCTTTTATTGAAACCTCGTAGGAATGGTGGCTTGGGGTTATCGAGGTCACAACTCCCTCCCTATCCCAACGTTTAGAACGGACGTCCTGTTCTAGACATAGTCGCCGACTTTGAAGATGGGTGTCTGAAGGTTTCGGGTGAACAGCGATGTTCCAATGGTGCGTCTTCCAACATAAGCTCTGAAGGTGATGGATTTTTATCTTTAGGAATATTTTTCCAATCGCTCAATTCTTTACGAAACATGGCCAACGCCCTCCACATTTGATAAGTAAATGTTTGGCATTTTTTACCGTAGCTTCTGCATGATCATTACTCTCTAGATGATATGGCGAAGAAGTCTCATGTATTATTGAGTTTATTCACGGTAGTTCTTGAATTCTGAGCGAAATTGGGGTCCATTGTCCGAACAATTGTATTTTGGGTATCCAAATCTGTGATTGTTGGGTTATACTTTGGTTGTTGTCGTACGAACTCTTTCAACAAAAATTAACCCAGAGAACCTGTTCACCATAACAAAATAGTATTTTCCTCCGCAGCTAAAGATGTCCATAAAAACGCGTTCAACTGATTTCTCTTTATGGAAGGATACCTTGGACAACTGAAGTCTCTGGCATTGATTACAGTTATTTTTCATTATCTTGATTTCATACGACATTCCAGGCCAAAATAAAGTTGACTTGCGAGGTTTCTTGTGCGACTCACACCTGGATGTCATTCATGTAATTCTCCAGTAAACATTCCTGTAATTTTTTGGTATGATTATTTTTATCGTCATATATCAGTACACGATTATGGTAACTAATTTGGCCCATATGTATAATATTTGACGTGCAGGATGTTGTTCTGGTAATTGTGGTTGATGTTTTCCATCTAAAAAAGATTTAATGATTGACTGATATTCTTCGTTGTTAGATGATGCTTCGACGAGAGGTTGTAGTAGTGGATCCTCGATCTTTATATTAAAAGTCAGTTTTTTTCTTCCTCGGGTGGTGAGATAAAGTATCTGCTATTGCATGTGTTCACCTTTACACCATTGTAGATGGAAGTTAAAATCAGACGTTTTTTCTTTAAAGCGACGCAAACGCTGATTAGGAATATCCGTCTTCTCAAAAATTCCCAGAAGGGTTTTATGGTCGATCCGGATTGTAAAGCCATGCAAGCAAATTTGGCATTTTTGGAGATCCCATACAATAGCGAGAGCTCCAAACTCAATAGTAGCATACCCTGCTCAATCTCAGTCAAAGACATTGAGCACATTTAATTAGAGAGAAATTTTCATTATCTTCTATTTGCACTAATGCGTATCCAATACCACGTAGGCTTGAGGCATCTGTGAGAAGTACTGTATTTTTATTGGTATCAAATTGTCGAACAATTACATCTCAAGTAAGAAGGCTTTGGTTTTGAGAATGAACTTTCATGCTATTCGAGCTAGTTGAAAACCATGCCTGACTTTAAAAGAAGTATCATCTCCATTGTTGCATGAGCAATGTCAGGGGGCCAAATTGCCAGCTGATTTACCAAAAATTTGTAAAAGACCAAAATTGAAACCAAATATTTAAAAAACCAACATGAATATGTTTGGTGTATAAATTTATATTGGTTGTCAAAATACTACATTTTCAGTTTGAATAAACGATAAAATATAACAAAAACAAATGTTTGAGATCCATATATTTAATATTCCTGACATTTTTAATATTTTCCTGTCTTTTCAGACTAGCACAAATATTGCTTAAATTTTACTACATGGAATAATGGTGCAATGGTTCCCTTTTAAAGTATTGGAGTCTTAATCTGGTTGAAGCAACATACAAAATATTGGTAGTAATACAAAGTAAACGTGAATATATTCTTTTTTGTCAGAATTTACAATTGGCCAGAAAAATAAAATAAGGAAAATATATTTCATTTCATAAACCATTTATAAATCATTAAACTTTCACAACGATGCGAGTATCACGGTATATTTATCTACTAAGTATTTTTTTAAACATTGCCTGCATATAAGTCTCATATATATTTATGTCTCTGCCATCCACTTAAACAAAAGTGATGACATTTTATTTCTATCATTTTATAACAAAGAACTATATATACTCTTCACAAGGGAAGGCTTACATAAGATCTATTAAATCCCTTCAAACACTTCTCTTTTTGTGTTATTTTATATATCTAAAATATTACATGATATATATATATATATATTATATATATATATATATATATATATATATGTGTATAAATATATATTATATATTTCAGTGGTTTTTATTAAAGAACGCTCACATTTAATGTTGATATGTTTCGAGAATGACGCCATATTTGTTATTATTTCCTTTAAATCTGTGCTCCGAAATCATTGTAGTTTCATCATGAGCAGAACATACTCGAGCAACGCTTACAAATTATGAAATGTATTATATAAGTGGTGAGTCGTTCATCCAAACTTATAAAGTGTTAACATCAATTTATGGTCACCTAATTGACCTACAAGATCAACGATTCAACATTAGTAAAATAAATTGAGCCTACATAATTTTCTGTACGAGTGAGAGAAGGAGTGCTCCAAGTGTAAAAAAAATATTGCTGCCGCAAGTGCATCAATTCAGATGACACATTGCTAGAGATGGAAAGTCGAGGGATATTTTGGGCGTGTGAAGGAAGAATGTCTGAAGGGTGCAATTGAGTTCAAGCTCCTTGTTATCACTACTCTCTCTCCTCTCTTGAGGAATATTTATTTTCATTTAGAAGCAGGCCAAGTCGGCCAGAACAGAGGTATTTATTTTATATTTGAATCTCTGTTTTTGCTCCGTCGGATAAAGAGAATAGTGATAACAAGAGCTTGAATCAATTGCACCCTTCAGACATTCTCCCTTTCACACGCCCAAAATATCCCTCGACTTTCCATCTCTACAATTGCCGTCTTGCACGCCGTCTTCAATCGTTGCACATCTCTGTGACATCGTTATGGTAATTCTCCCGTAAAATCATCTTCAGCGATGAGTTACATTTGTGGCTCAATGCCTTTGTTGACAAGCAAAATAATCGCTATTGAGCCGGTAAAACTCCCACGAATTCATGGGCGACATTACATCCCGAAAAATAATATTTGGCGAAAATTGCATGCTGGTGGTGTTATTGGCCGTACTTTTTCGTCGACGATGACAATCGTTACTGTGAAGAAACTGATTTTATCATATTAATGTACGATATTTTCTCTTCTATTATGCGATTTGGTATATACGCGTATTTATTTTATAAATTGAAAAATCTGTTAAACGATTTATATTTTTTAAATTATGACAAAAGGAATTATTTTTGTCCCTAGTCAGATAATCTTTTATTTATAAGATTATATAAATGTTTCAGATACTTTTAACCTGTAAAGCGCTCATCTGATAAAGGAAATTAAATATACATAAAGGTTAGGCAACAAAATACAAATTTACACACATACACACTCGGCGAAGATTGATGGAATAATATAACTTACGTGAGTGACAGATTAAAGTATAGAGCATTATATGAATCATAAGCTTACTTTTCCATACAGAGTTTCCTATTACCTCATAAAATCCTTACTCAATTATATCAGCTGATGTCCTGCATCAGCTTCCTTAACATGTCAAATGTCGAAAAAAATTCGTCGCTTGTTTGGAAAGGATAAAGTAATGAATAATCAGTAGGTTCGTTCAGAACACATATAATGTCGAACCATAACACCTCAAATTCACTCATATATAGCAAAGACAAATTTCATTAATTAGATAAATAAATAGTAAATAATATAGATGTAATTTTACCCATCATTATTCTAAATGCAAATGTTACAAAAATAATAAGACAGTTTTTATTTCTTCATTATTTTATGTTTGTTTATTTGTTTTAAAGGCTTGTAACAGAGCCCTATGACAATCATAGAGATATAAAGATATAGAGAGCTGATTCCCTTCAATAGCAGAGAAACAGCGTTCTATTTTTTCTGTGTGTCCAATATAAACAAGTAAATGATACTACGACATCGTAAGCTGATCATAAAGATAGAATCATAGAGATGTGAACATAATACAATGACGTATTTCTCTTCCCTCCAATAGCAGAGAAACATCGTTCAGCTATATTCTTGACACAATGAAGTATTTCTCTGACGAGTCCAATAAGCTCTCTATATCTTTATATCTCTATGATGACAATAGTTGGAGCGTCACCTGGTGAAAAAAGTATTCGACTCAAAACAATGCATGAAATGAAAATAGTGATTATTGTTCCCAAGGTAGTTAAATTGTTCCTATGTTATTGTTAGGATAAATAAATCGGAATCTTGACAAAAACTGTGTCAATAAAACCTTTCATTTATATGGTGATTGTTCCATGGGATATAAAAAGAGTCATTCCTCGGGCTCTTGAGCAATTTGTACAATCCACAGCACTAAAAGCAGGCGTAGTTGTGTTTTAATCGATCTTTAAAGTTGTTTTTGTTTTTTATACTTCGAAAAAATTATCTCAAAAGACTGTTTATTTACAACTCCCTCGATAAATTATGAATGTTTTGGGTCTGACTTTTTTAAGTCAGCTGCTACACAGGCTGTTCTTACGACGTAACTCTACTTATAAGGTATCTTCAGTTAAAGAGGATTTTTTACGACTTTTAAATAAGTTTTAATGTATTTTGTTTTCTTTCATTTGTTTGAATTAAATATCGTGTTTTTAAATTTTATACTTCTTTTTTATTTGCTATGGGATTGGATACAATGAGTCTAAATGGACCTCTAATTCATAAGTACATTCATTGTCTTACTTCTAACTAAGGTATATTGAAATATATGGTATATTCATATTGCTAAGGGAACTGATTTTTCGCTTGCCGTTGGTTTGTTAGGATGTCACACGTGCAAGCGGAAAAATAACATTGGTAGGGGTAGGAAAAAATGTTGTTCTCGGAAACTCACCAATAAATATGTTTTTGATATATTGGATAACAATTTTTCTTTATAAGTCTGATAGTCAGATGGATGATATATTTATCGACATATTGATGAAACCAAATAATATATATTTTCTTGTGATCTTGTGAATATCAATTAATATTAAAAGGTGGAATAGAAGGAGGAGTTCTTTCGAAGGATTCGAGAAGGCCAGTTAAGTTATGGAAGAGTGATATTCCCTGAATTGATGCTCACTCATCAACAACCGGTAGTGAAGTGATACTCTTTAACGTAATAACAACTGTTTTTATTATCCCATCTTATATTCTTTGCAACCAATCAAGTTTCATGAGAAAAACTGATCTGAAGTTTCAACATTTATTGGCCATCGGATCTCTAAACCTTAAACTTGCAAAAAAGAGTGCAAATGTACAACATGCAAGTGGTTCCATTAGATATTTATATACAAGGCTTCTGCAAACCCTTAATTTGCAGACAAGGCAGCGAAAGAAGAAGAACGATGGCTGAAAAGTTTGCTCTTTAATAATTACGTGGAGATCATGAAACGCTCGAAACGCATTCTTGGAGGAGGGAGTTCTCTACTCTCCAACATTTTGGCCCAAAATTTATACGAAATTTTCAAGAAATCCAACAGTGGATTGGAGAAGGACTATTAAACATGATCTCTACAATATGTTTATGATGTGCACTGACTTATCAAATAAGTAATTGCTGATATTTCTCCAGTTAGGGGAGCAGCATATCGAATCATTTGGATGAGAGAATCCTCATATTTAATGATACAGTTATCGACATTTTAAGAAAAAATGGAATAAAAGTTATTTTTTTATCTTAGCGATCCCTCAGTTTTAGAAAGAAATAGCCATAACTAGCATTGTTTTATCCATTCATGATATAAGCTTCCAATCCGTTTGTAACGATGGAAGATTCCGATTTCCCCTATCGCGTACATCAAAAAATTATCTTATGCCCATCCCGTAGCATATAGGCGTAGGGGAGATTTAATAGAATTTTTAATAAGAATCGTTAAATTGGTGAAAAAATGATCGAATGAACGAAAGCTATGTAGATAAATATTTTCTTTATAGTAATTTTATACTAATCATTACATTATATTTATTTTGCTATACTTCAAAATCTGGTTGTTTTCATAATTTTATTTTTTTCTTCAACTGAATACCCGAATACATCAACCAATTTGCCCGAATTGAGAACTCATCCGAATTTTTGGGGGCAGTTGCCCCCCTACTTCCTACGTCTATGCCGTAGCATATCAAGATGTTGAACGAAGTTATAAGGAAGAGATGGATCGACTTTGGAACATACACCGTGTCCGATTAATCTCACTTTCAAGTGGAAGAAAAGGATTGTTTCATCTTTACGAGGAATCTTTGACAATAGAAAGCTTACAGTTCAGTTACAAATTCCAGTCGATTGCATAAATTTACAGGCCCTGCAAGACTGTGGAAAGTTGAACAACGACACACTCATGCGTTTGTGAACTACCATGCAGTGTCAATTCTAAAATACTTCCTGAATATAAATCTGCCAGGTCTTGAAAGAGAAAATGAAGGCTACGATAAAGGGCTCATTTTATTTGGAGTTTCGAGGGACAAAATTAGTGCCTCACCAAAAACAAGGACAATGGACTTTGCACTTTTGAACTGTAAAGCTCTTATAGCTCAAAAGCTAACTCTGAACCAACCACTAAAGGAAGACGATCTGAGAACCATTATACTAGCTGCGTCAGCATGATATTTAGCTCCATATATCGAAGTTCCTATTGTCGAATTCAAATGCGCACCAATTCGAATTGGTGCGTTTTCTTCCGTCGACATCTTTAAAGAAAAATATTAGATAAGATTTTAAAGAATTTTAGTAATTTCTTATTAAATACTTTTAGATACTTTTATGATATGTGGATATTGCTTGTTTAATAATAAATGTTATTTTTATTGATGATATATACTTAGATTATTATTTATTACTTTTGAAACAATTGTATTCATGTATTTTCTTTGACGTAACAACTCCGGTTATATATTTGTGTATGCTTTCTGTTTTGATGTACATAATATATTTTAATAAAGGAAAAAAAAAAAGTTTCAAAAACATCGTTTTTTTCTTATCTTTAAACATTAATAATTTTATTCTTTCCATTCACATCATTAGAAATCTGGTATTGCAAAAGGGTTTTCGATGATATGAAAAAATAATAATAATAAGATTACGGTTGTTGTACTATCCATGAAATAACAAACCTTTCTATATTCTCTAACGTAAGCTAGTCCAAAAATAGTAAATTTCCGAATGATTGCAAGTACTTTATTGGAATAGGAAACATAAGAGGCATACGATGCTCCAAAACGGGCGAGAATTTATATTTTTTCCCTCTCACTCTCTTTCTCTCGTAGTATGTATGTAATGTTAAGTTTATTCTATATGGTATGAGGGAAGTCTTAATGTCAGGAAGCAATTCAGAGGTAATGGGGATTTCTGTAATCCTTACAACCATAGAGGAGGACCTTATCAGTAGATGTAGGTATTTGTGCCATTATACAGGCAGTGTATTTACGAATAAGTATAAAATATATAAAACTAACAACCATACCCATGCTTCCATTTATTTCCTCCTCTGATTTTAATCGAAATGAATGTTTAAAGAGCATGGAATTTTTGGACTTATTCCTATAATATTGGATAATTAGAGTGGAGAATGTAAATGTTCCTATATCAAAATAGACAGGGATAAAAATAATATAGGTATTGACCACACATTTGATTACAATATCCAGAGGTGGCTTGGATTAGCTTGAGCAATGTGGACAACTGCCCATGGTGCAATCTAATTGGGAGTGCACCCTTTAAAAAGAAACCCCATGGAGAAGATCCAAGGTTTGATTTACTAATTTGTACTCTATAATTCTCTTTCATATCCAAATCGATATTGCAATTCTATCCAACCACATAAGAAAACGAGATAACAAGTCAGATGATAAAGAATCAAAATGATGTTTCTGGTGGTATAGCCCTGTATATACAACATATGTGTTTGTGATCGATACATTTGCTAAGCAATATATCATCTTGTTTTTGATTACATGCAAGCAGAATCTGCTTGCATGTCATCATAGCCAAGACTGTTATGTTTCTATTAAACCCTCTTTGAAAAATTGTAATGATAGAAAATATGCAAATTTTGTAACTCTTGTATTTTTTCGGTATATGTTTTCCCGGGAGGCGGGAAAAAATTGGAGTGCTAATGTTCTTCTTGATGCAATCAATCGAATGATATCGATCAGTCTCGTTAATTTGTTGTTCATTTCTGTCCGTTCGCAAACGATGACTGACAAACAACACGATTTTTTGGGAGAAGGATAACGTAGAATCGTTTTGTTATAAAATACAAATCTTCAAGTACCACAACTGAAAGACATATTTGCATTTAATTAGTTAACCACACAGTCTTGGCTTCAGGTCAGAATACTTTATTGCTATTTACAATCGTTCACTTATACATTATAAAACATTACGAACACTATAACATATAAGTATTTTTTGGATTAACTCACGAACAACTTCATTAAAGTATAGAAAAACGGAAGCGAGCTGAGAGTGATATTTTGCAGGAATAGGGGTTAACATAGCTTTAAAAAACGTTCCGTTTGCGGTTTATTTAATTAAACGCTTTGAAAACTCAAACTTTAGTCATTTTCGTAATATTTTGTGTCTGGTTTCTAGACACATTGTCTATATCAATATGTATCTTTTGAATCACAACAACAGCGAAAATACAACATAATATATCATCTTGAGCAAAAAGAAACAAGTCAAAGGTTTATTTGTATTTACAAAACATATTAAGGCAATGTCCCCAAAACGAATCAATAATCCCCAAATAAAGGATAATATAGCGTTAGACAATGATTTGTGCCTAATACGGAACATATAATAGATATATCTATATATATATATATATATATATATATAATATGATGTTTGTGGACCATTTGATTATAGAAGAAAATATTTAAGAAAATTATATACAGAATGTGAAATATATTACGTAAAGATTACATGAAACA
Organism: Caligus rogercresseyi; assembly: GCA_013387185.1. NCBI lineage: Eukaryota > Metazoa > Arthropoda > Copepoda > Siphonostomatoida > Caligidae > Caligus > Caligus rogercresseyi. Next base: position 31,241,990 of record CP045891.1, read on the forward strand.
TCAAGAAAAATGTAACCTGGATTAAAATTTCATTTTTAAATCAAATAAAAGACCCTTCACATGTAAAGTGTCATATTGTAGAGGGCTTTTATATGAAGGATATATAACCAAATATAATATCACATCACATATAAAACAGGAATAACATAACTTCCAAGTAACCCTGTAAGCTAAAATTAATAGTTATTTTATATTATATAACAATTTCATTAAATAAGATATTCAATAAGTGGATAGTTTAAGCATATTTGTAGATAAAAAAAGAGGGGACAATAAATAAAAGAGTAGACTTTCGTGTACAAAGAAAGTAACGGAGAATCTCTACAGCGTATTTCTATGTTTTGTATTCAAGATTGAGAATCCTCACACGAAAATATGAATGTTGATTAAAAAACCTTATTTTTTTCACTCGAACCAAACAAAGTTTCACAAACTAATATTAACAAAGTTAAAGTAACTACATTAAAATATAATATTAGTAAATTTGACGTGCTTAAAAACAAATAATAGAATACATTGGGATACACAAGGATTTATTTTAATAGATGAACTCTGATATGAAATATTCTAAAAACTATGTAGAAAACGGAAGCAGAAGGATTTATCATTTATATCCAAGAAGTTATTCTTTCATCCTGTAAGTTATATCAAAAGACATTTTTCCATGCGAATGAAAGCACACTTGTTTGGAAGAAAGTTGATTTCTTTCTCGAATGGCGTCATATGCATATGTTCAATACTTTGACGACAGATTGGGGAAGTTGTTGCTAATTGCTTTTTAATGCCCATCACCACTTTTTTTCTTGGGTTACATGCATACAAGTAGGGGAAAATGGAATAGATACCCATAAATCCTCCTTTTTATCCATTGTCAAAATAAAGTGTCCAATATCAATACCATTAAGTGTACATTGAATATTGGTCCAAATGGACCTAAACAGACTATTGTGTGAATGGAATGTGGACAAGGAAATGACTCCACAAGTATTTTTTGTGAGTGGAAACTACTTGGATGATGAATCATGGCTACAAGAAAAAGAAACATTTGATTACATGTTCTGAAACTGTTCTATACTTTTTGAAATATTTATAGGTATCAATAAGAATTATATTGGTCAATAGCTTTGGAGCGGTGACCTACATAGAGTAATATTTTGACGTACTTCCTGGTAGAGGAAGAGCTCAAAGTTAATGAGTCTTATTATTTCCCTTTATCATATGTACATAAAAATCAAAGAATTTACAAAATGTTGTTACGATTTCCTAGTTTGTATGAGATGTCAATTACCTTTGATGATATACATCCACACTCTGAAGCATTTATGATTTTCGAGAAATTAAGCCCCATTACATACTTTTCTTTGGCATCTTTTGATTATTCCCCATTATCCTCTATTGTTGAATTTTAAAATGCAAAAGTATATGAATAATGTTTGCATCCTGGCCAAAAACTCCAGTAAAGTTTTTTTCTGATTTTGAACATTAGTATGAATAATGTATTGGATAATTATTGTCTATCTATATGGTTCCATTTTGTTGCATCCCTTTAAATATGTAAGCAAGTATTTGAATAACATTAGCCCTAATAAAACCAACCCAGGATCCTTTGAATGGGAATGATCCGAAGGACTTTTCCCTCGTTGAGGTTAATGGATTTTACAGCTCATCATGAATAAGAATAGCAATCTGTATTCACTTCAATTCCAGGTTCGTTTTATTTATGTTTTGGAGGGATATTTGTACAAACATAGATTTGGGTTTCCTTTTTGTCGATAATACATAGAAAGAATCATAAGTAAAAGCACACCTCATTTCCCATCATATACATAAATATATATATAAGTAAATTTATCATTAAGTTTGTAATAAATGTTTAAAAGTGAGTGAAATTTGAATAAAACCTCAAATATTGTTTTCATAATAATTATTATTTACAATTTTGAAGTACAGTAAACCCTCGATATAACGAACTATATGGGGGGAGGGCAGGGTCGTTATATCCGAAAGTTCGTTGAATCCGAAGTTCGTTAAAGGGGGGCTCTGGAGTGTAAGATATATCCTGCAGGAGTGACGACGAACTGTCGTTGGACACATTTGGCAGATTAGTGGAGGAGGTTGAAGTCATAGACACACTGCTGGTCTCAGACTCTGTTCTAAACCTCTTCTCGGCTGGGGAGGGGCCAGCCTTGAAGAAGTCAGAAATCTTCATCTGCGTCTTCCTCTGCTGCACCTCACGCATGAGTTCCAACCGCATGATCCGCAACAGCTCATAATTCTTGACCATGCACAGAACACCATGATCTGCCAGAGCCAGCAGTGTGTCAGTTGCCTCTATCCCGGCCGAAATAGAGGGACCAGGTGCTGCTGCCTCTGCCTCCTCGTCGTCATCTTCGTCTGCAGGTGGCTTTGGTGTGGTGAGCTCCTCTGCAATCTCCTCCTCCGTCAGGTGGTGATACCCAGGCAGGCCCTGATCCTCAGAAACCCAGTCTTCCACTTCCTCCTCTTCTATGACACCCTGCCCAGCTTCGGCCAGCAAGTTAGCTGTGCCTCTATGCTCTACAAAACCTTCAAAGTCTGTAGGCAGGGTGGAGTCTTGGGGGTCTTGAGAATCTTGCACCAGGCGTTACGGAGGGTGGAGAGGGGGACCTTCTTCCAGGCCTCTGTCCAGTTGTAGATGGCGTCCTTGATGCTGTAGGTATTGAACCTTTGGAGAGTCTTCTTGCCCCTGGTGTCTTCATAGCCCTCTTCATCCATTCCGCCCTCCGTCACCACCAGGCACTGCTGAAGAAACAGGTTCCTGTAGTGCCTTTTGCAGCTTTCAATAATCCCCTGGTCCATGGGTTGAATCAAGGATGTTGTGTTAGGTGGTAGAACATGGCCTTAATTTTTCCATCTCGGCTGCAGAGCTTTGCTGTTGAGGGGTGAGCTGGGGCGTTGTCGAGGAGTAACACAGCCTTCACATTCTCCTTGGTAAGCACATACACGTTCATCTGGTGTTTTCGGACTTCTGGGTCAAACACGTTGTGGAACCAGTCCGACACAATATCCTGCTTGAACCAAGCTGAAGGGTTGTTGTGGTACTCCACAGGCAGCTTGTGCATGTAGTCCTTCAGTGCCCTGGGCTTTTTAGTCTTCCCCACAACAACAGGCCTCAGATATAACGAACTTAAGTTCGTTATATCTGAGGCTTGTTCGGCCAGCTCCAGGAGGTTCGTTGTATCTGAAGTTCGTTATACAGAGGGTCGTTATATCGAGGGTTTACTGTATAAATATTGATAACGATATCTCTACTGCTTCATGAATCTTCGGTGTCGCGGGGGTCTGGAAGGTGGTTCGAGGGAAGCAGAATGCATCACAGATAGAAGCCTTATCAGCATGAAAAATTTAAAATAACTAAAATTGTAAGCTTCTGAGCTTGAGAAAGAAAATTCAATACTTATGGAGGAACAAAGTCTTTTTTCTTTGAGCAACTAAATAGGACTGTTGCTTTGATATATTTATCGCCATCAAAACGTTGTTTTGGCTCTTAAGGAATGAAATACCTTTACGTAATAATCTTTTAGTGATTTAAATTGAATGTTGTTTCAAGAACTTTATAACGAGGCTTTCGAAATACTTCAATAACTGCATTGAAAATGCGTCATTTCAATCACAAAATGATGCACAATCATGTAACAACCCACATCGAGGCGTTTTAAAAGACCTTCTAAAATAGTTCAAATGTATTCAGGCAACTGCATCCCCACGCCAACTTAACTTGCAGTACACTTTATTATTACATTGTTTTACAATGCAATAAGCTCCTTACATTTATTGACTCAACTGCAAAATAAACTATGTTTTGAAAATGCACCTTTTCACAATGGATTGCCATAATTATATTTCTTTGTGTTTCTTTAAACAAATATTTATATGGTTTGTTTCCTTGGGTGATTCAAAGACGATGCAAGTTTTTTTATGTAATGACTAAATTACAAATACCAATTCAAATTCACATAAAATGAGCGGCCTTAATTGCGAAGAAACTTACGTCGTCGGACCCTCTTAAGCATTCTTGCCAGCTTCTCTGGGATGTGGCAAGGTTTGGCGCATTGTTTTTAAACATTCCCTCTCTTCAGAACAAAATATGGACGTTATATGCATCAAAGGAGATTCAATTTTAGCCATCTTTATCCCTCAATCCCTCCGGAACAATATTTATAATTTTTAAATGTTTTAATATAAGCTAATAGAGTGGGTTTTTTTAACCAATAGGTCTGTTTTTTGGTTTTTCCACATTCATAAAAATATATACAAGCATAAAAAAACAGAATGTATATAAAAAGATGTTAATGCGTAAAAACATAATTAAACAGTTTAGTTTAAAATTTTAACATCAAATATGAACGAACACTAAATACAATTATAATTAAACAACTTGACAATCTAAAACAAACATAATTACGATAAAAACGGTCTATTTAAATGCTTGAAATGGCGTAAAAGTTTTAATAATTTTTCCATAAGGCAGGGAACACGAAGGGAAGTAGCGAATTACATCACAGCCCAACTCCACTTTCCATCGTGACAGAGGGGATCTGAGGTCAACGCCGCGTATCTTGCTGCAGCCGCTGAATAATTGCCCTTACTTCCCACGGATGATAGGAGAGTGAGATGCTAACCTCTTAGCTATAAGAGCTTTGGCATTTAAGAGAGTGCTGTTTATTGCTCTAATTTTGCAGAGATATTTATAATTTTAAATGTTTTAATATAGCTAATAGAGTGGGTTTTTTAACCAATAGGTCTGTTATATGTTTTATATAAACCAATATCATGCACCATGTGTTAAATTCACTATCGTTGTACAAATTAGTTTTAGTTCATCTCCAATGCTAAAATTTAATAATATATGTGCACCTATATTTTATTTAAAAGTATTAACTTTGGGTTTTTGTATTTATATACATTCTGTAAAAATAAATTGGAAAATTATATTTTTATTATATGAAAAGGTTCAATGGACTCATTTTAAAACTATATTGCTTATTCATATTCGCAAATAAGCAAAATATCATAAAGGGTTTTTTATTTGGATTCTCCAAGGACCAAAATATAGAGCCTCCCAAAAACAGGGGCTTCTTAACTTGCAATACAGCAAGACTCTAACCGATGAAAGACTAAGTCTGCACCTCTAAAAAAGAGTTGAAGAAAGTAATACTGGCTGTTTGAGCTGGATATATCGCCCCCTAAGTTAAAGACACGAGGATAGATTGCAAGTCCTAGGAGATGAAATAATATGCTACCTCCAAATTTTTATTTTAAACCCCCCAAAAAATTGGATACGATTTATATAAATATTCAACGATTTCAAAGATCATAGCAAATATAGATAATTTTCTCCTAGAATGAGGAGTTAATTCATTATGGTAGGTGATATTGAACAGCTCCACTTAAAGGATTTGTAATTCACAATGTAATGGGGTGTGACAGCAACGTCACACCGCTAGTCTGCACACGCACCACCGAATTAAACACAAGTCTAAGATGTTGCTCACCACTTAATGCAGACCAAATAGAGATTGAAAAAGTTCTTTGCATTTTGATGACTCTTTATGGCAACTTCTACACCCTGTACAAAAGTTCAAAACATCCCCCACAAGGCTCACATCACGTGCAACTTCTTGCAATACCAGGTCCAGGGAATGATTGCAACAGTGAACGTACATATAATCCGGGCACAGATCCTTTAGTTTGCTTGTTCCCCGTTAAACCATCCCAACATATTGCTTGCTCCATCAAAACAAATCCTGCAAGCCGTTCAATGGGGTTGTTAAAAGCAGAAAAACGTCATTCACGCATGTGAACAGGGTTTGCGCTGTAGAGTCAGGAGCGTTGTAGAATCCCAGAAAATCGAAGTGTGCCTCCAGCTTCTTATCCACATATTGTAGTCTGCATGAAAACTGTTCCATGGACTAATGTCAGTTGTGCCATGAGCTCTTAATCCATAAATATACATTCTGGTGAGCGTGACACTAATTATATCTATACGGCGTGGGCAAACATTTGAATGATTTCATTCTGGATTGTATCGACATCCAGTTCGACAAGTATGTTCGATAGCATGGCACTGATGGGCGCATGACTGACCTCTTTGAACTTTTCCTTAGATTTTCGTCAATTAGTGAAACCATCCTTAACAAATGTGTTGTCAAAATGTATATATCTCTTATGGAAAAAAGCAGCTAGAAAAAGCATTTAATGCTACATCGTTATTGATCGATATTAATAACTGACCTCGATCAACAAGCCTAAAAACAATGAATGAATATTAAAAAAGATATCTATGAAAATAGTTTCACTCCGGATTTACGTTATATAATGATCTATCAAAAGAGTATTTGATTATGTAAGAATGTGAAGAGAAAATAAATGGCTAATTAAATGCGGCAATGTGATATTTTATGCTTCTTACGAAATGATACATCCTTATATATAAATCAGGATTAATTTATAAGTTGGTGTTTATGGCATATTGATTATAATATAATACTAGAGGCATTATATATACACTCAGAGAGTGCAAACCTCCGCCGTCATGAGCCTTCCGAGGCGGATTTTTCACGACTGGGGAGGCGTAGAGAGACGGGAGAGGTTCCCCTAGACGGAAATTCCGAGAGGAACACGCTCCCGGCACCCAATTTCACAGCACAGCGACATCTATTGGCAGAGTAGGCTAACTTGGAAATTAGTAGTATTTAGCTCATTTGGCGCCTTATTCTGCACTCAGAGATGCCAAAATTAATCACTCTTCCTTTTGGCACTTCCAACAACTCCACAAAATTTCATCCAAATCCGTTCAGTACTTTTTGAGTTATCCTGCTGACAAACCAACAAACCAACAAACTAACAAACCAACAAACGCCAGTGAAAACAATACCTCCTTCGGCGGAGGTAATAAATAAAATACTTATATAAATTATTAATGATATATGAATTATATATTAAAGTAGATTGCGAAACACGGGATAATTGTAGTATTGTAATTTCATTTATTTGTGTAACCACTATTTCGATTCATTGTCCATCTGTTAAAAAAATACAACCACTGCCATATAAAAAATTGAATGAATCATGTTACAAATGATCTTGTTATAATTTGTTACTGATATTAATAATGCCATCCTGGAAGAATGTCTGATTTCATACATCCTCCAAATTCACACCCTTCATAACCAAAAGAGTTCACGTTTCGCCGCTACGTGATACCTCAGACATGTATACAATATTTCATGTATCCCAGATTTAACTTGTAGTCTTATCAATACGATTATTATGACGGTAAAATATATTTGTTATAAAACGGTTGAGGTTATATCGGTCAATAATCGGACCTAACAAACATTAATTAAAAAATACACTTTTTTGCATCAACATTTGTACTTTCAATAGAATAATTTCAAAAGTTCAGAATGTTTTGTAGGTCAGTCGTCGAGATACAATGATTTAAGTGACTTTACTTTTTTATTTAAAAACAATTGATTTAAAGCAAATTCGTGTTTTGATATATATCATTGTTTTTTAGGGGAAAACACCGTTCAAAACCAAACTTGGCTTGAAAATTTTACCCGGACTCTGCCCCATCTAAAAACCCATCAAACGGTGGTGACTTGCCCATTTCAAACGGCGTCGTACGAATACCGAAGATGATTCGCCGGCCAAATGAAGCAGTTGTTCCGGAAAATGCTGAAATCCCCATCAAAATCATCATGAGCAGTATCAAAAAAGGTCTCAAGAGATAGCTCACACTTTGAAGTTATCAAAAGACAGTGTTTATACCATTAAACATGAACATTTGAGTATGAAAAAGCTGTTTTTCAAATGGGTGCCGCAATTGCTAACACCTAACGTGTAAATGATTCAAAGAGCGGTTCGGGGGTGTTTACAAAAAATAAAAAGAAGTTTTTGCGTTGGTAAATCATAATGGATGAAACATGGAACCATCATTTCATTCCTAAGCCAAATTGACTATCTGATGAATGGTGTGTTGACGGAGAAAGCCGTCCAACGAAACAAATGTCGACTGGAAAGGCCTTTGTTTTATGTGGTTCCCACTGAATTATATTTATTGACTTAATGACACATGGGAAAACATTCATGAAGAATGCACCTTGCTATAAGTCAATAACAACATCAGCAAAATGGGACGAACTGGTGTTCGAACTCCTACCACCCCCGCCATATCATCCTCATCCTAACAGAACTACCACCCACGTGCCAACCCGGTTACTCATATTTTATATAAATTAATGTTCACTTATAAAGTTAAGTATGATTTCTTTATGACAAAATTGCATTAGTGTTTGAAATCTATGTTCCTACTATCGGCCATATGTTTTATATGACCGATAATAGGAACATAGGTTTCAAACACTAATGCAATTTTGTCATAAAGGAAACATAGTTAACTTTATAAGTGGACTTTAAGAGATATAAAATAATAATAACCGGGGATGAATGGCACGGGGGGTAAAAGCCCGAGGGTGATTATCGGGGGGTTCTAGTCCGGGGGGGGGGGGGGGTTGTATGGGGTGCTAGTCTTAAACTCCATCATCATATGCACACATATCCTCTCCCCCTGCGATTACAAGTTCTTCGCAAAACTCAAAAATATCCTCTATTGACGAAAATTTCGTTCAGACAAAGATGTAATAGCTGAAACAGAAGTATATTTCGAAGGTCTCCATAAATCGTTCTATGCGTTGGAATAATTGTATCAGTGAATAAAAATAATTATTATTTCTTTCTTTCGGTAAAAAAAAACATTTTATTCGGTTAACTGTGAAAATTTTATACAGTATAAAATAAAATATACTAAAATTATATACAGGAATAGAGTAAAACTATTCAGGGCAGTTGTGAAAATACATAAATGAACATTTTAGTTCATATTTATTGCCCTGAATAATAGCCTTATATAAAAGGACAAATCATTTATTAGATTGGTTTAAAAATGTACAATGTCTTCATAAAATCCTTTTGATAGTTTTTATGTAGAGCTTCGATCTTGCTGGCACAAATTTAATTATATCGCCAGCCCATTTCCACGTTGGCACTCCTGAATCTGGGATAATACTTTTTTATCTAGACTTGTGTATATAACGTACAATTCATTTTATGCATGTATATGAAAATAACAGAGGTAGAACTACAATTGATATTCGGTAGATCGGAACAACCGCTGGTAGATTTATGCTAATGATTTTTATTTTATATTTTGATAAAACTACCGATTACATAACCTGCAGGCGATCGGTAGTGGTAAATTGAACAGTGAGCATGAATACTTTTTATTTGTTACTAATTTGGTACTTTGTATGTATTGTCAAGTTCAAGAGTTATTTCTACACAAAAGGCCACATGACAGTCGTAGTCAATGAATTGGCTACCGATGGAGGTAGAGAGGAAATCAACTCAGAACAATAAATAAAATACAAAAAGCCTGGTCAGGTTATGTGAAATACAAAATTGTACCCTCAGTCTATGTAAAATCTCTGTAATTCTGTAATTTTAAAGAAACGTGAAAATAACAGAATGTACTAACACGATTAAGTTCACATCGATAAGATAAAATGTTTAAATCGTATCATGGGCTTAAATGAACACTTATTTTAAATTGATTTTTATCTACAAATAGAGCCTTTAATCTGTAGTTATGTGATAATTGACCGATAATCATAGGATACACCTCACAGTCGACTTTTAATACCGGTGGTAGATTTTTCTACTTGATATTGAATCCGGTAAATAGATTTATTTTATAATCTTCTTTATTTTTAGAAATACAAAATTCATTTTTGAAAAGAAAGTATGTAATTTTGTTATTAAAATAGTTTACTAACGGATCCACTTAACGATTATGTCTAATCCAATTATCCTTATAGCAAATGTTTATTTGAAGAAAAAAAAACATTTTAATCCCCTTAATACGGGTAGCAGCCTACGTGGAAGGCAAGTTTCTACTTATATTGCAGGTGTCTATTATATCATGTTACAAAGGTTCATAAAAATGTATCCAAATAGTGATTGGTATAATGCATTAACGTATATGAAAGTAATATGACTTTTATTCATAAATCCATCACATGTTTTTAGATTATTTTGTGATTAGTACTCCAATGTTATTAATTAAAAACAAAATCATATTCAGGGTTAACCTTCTTAAATATTAATTATATTCAAATCTACATGAAAGTGAGAGATTATTGAATGTCAAAGATTGCATGAAATATTTCATTGTCACCTTCTAGACTTTAAATCATTATTCATAGTTGGTTTTTGAAGCATTATCTTTAACACTCCTTTGATGTTATCATTTATTATATATACGAAAAAATATATAATCATGGTTTGTATAGATCAAGAGTCGGCAACCCGCGGCTGTAGAGCCTCATGCGGCTCTTTAGAGCTGCCTTTGTGGCTCCCTGGATAGGAAAATATATTGGACTAAAATGTGCACCGTATGAAGGTTATATAAAGAATTGATTTTTTTGCAGCTCCACACATTTTTTAAAATATTTTTTTTCTGTTATGCTCTTAAATTTTTAATAATACAAATAAATAAATGCATAAAAAATTACCCTAATGACGTCATAAGTTTTGCCTGCTGAGAAGCTATGTTTCTGTTTCTATTACCCATATCTAAGTTTCTGCCTGGAAAGAGAGTATGTGCGTGATAGGAAATAAATATATATAAAATATGTGTTTCAAAAGGAGTAGAACAGGACATTATTATTATTCAACACATTTCTTTATCTACATATTCAAATGCATAGTAGACAAATGAGTACACATCATCCTTGTAAAATATTATTAGTAATAGAACATCAAACTCGTCAAACAATACATTTCTATTAAATAAATAAAAAGATGGAAACTAAAAGTATACACCTATAATAATAATAATAATATGTGGATCATTTACAGACACAACCCATTTTATGCTTAGTGACGACTTTATAGGCAAACCAAATACATGCGAGAGGCTCGGAAAAAATGAAGAAATATCAGAAGCAAACCAAAAAAATTATCAAGGATTACTTTATTATCTCTAAAAAATACAACACACCTTTCAGAAAAGATTTTAAAAATCAATGAATTAAAAACAAGGATCATAATATAAAGGGCTAGTTAAAGTTCTTATTGTTGTAGAATTAATGATGATATAATTATAAGAATGGGTCAAAGAACAACAAAAATGGGTAAAAAGAAGGAGTTCTTTAAATGAATAATAGTAATAATTATAATAATATTAACCATCAAAGATATTAAGAATTGTAGCCTTTCTAGCTGTATCCCTATATTTTATAGTAGTAGTTATAATAATAATAATATATAAGTGTAATCATAAGTGACTTATCCAACATAGAATACATAATACACATCGTTCATATGAACTCATGGCTCTCTCATTGGCTCTGAGAGAAAGAAACAAAGAAGGAGGGTGAATGAGGAAGGTGGCCAATGAGATAACGAGCTTTTCTTCTTCTTTTTCGGATGCAGTTATGAAGAATCATGTGTGGGTGCCTTCGTATATCTGGATTCCGTTTTTTTATTCTTCTCTCTCTCTCTCTCTAGCAACAACCTCCACCGGAACCTCCTGACTGACCTCCAGAGGGCATGCTGGAGTTGGCTGGGGAGTTTTGAGGGCCTATCTTGATACCATTTGCCTGTAAAATATAAATGTTATGCTTTAGTATGTTAAGACTTGGGTTATTAATTGTCGCTGTGCGCAAGTGATTGGTCGAAAAAGGCGCTAAATATCAATGGAATTTAAAATCGAACAAAACATTACTTCATTTGTTTACTATTCAATGACGAACAATAAGATTGCAATGTCTTAGTTTTCGTATACCATATAAAAACACAAATAAGGCCGTCCAAAATTTCCTTGAAATCGAACAAAAATATTTTTGGGGTCATAACCATAGAGATAGAGAGCTTATTGGATTCTTCAGAGAAATAGATCATATTGCCCAAAATAAACAAAACTTTCTATCTCTATGATAAACTTATGTACTATGACATAGTACAAATTACTCTGTATATATTGGGCACAGGCGACAGCTGAACAATGTATCTCTGCTATTGAAGGGAATAAGCTCTCTATATCTTTATATCTGGTTGTAACAATATAACGCTATCATATCCTTAATATGGTATATAGTAAATAATAGCAACTCCAAGCTTATTATGTACAGGTGTAACCGTAAATCAATGGGGTTATTGATATGATAAGAAACAGCAATGACGTAATTAAGGAAGGGTTGAATTAAGAAAGAAATATAATCCAATACAAACTAGAGGCATATATACACTCAGAGAGTGCAAACCTCCGCCGTCACGGGTTCCTTATGAGCCTTCCGAGGCGGATTTTTCACGACTGGGGCGGCGTAGAGGGACGGGGGAGGGTTTATTAGTATTTAGCTCATTTTGCATCTTAATTATGCACTCATAGATGCCAAAATTTAATCACTTGTTCCTTTTGGCACTTCTAACAACTCCACAAAGTTTCATCCGAATCCGTTCGGTACTTTTTGAGTTATCCTGCTGACAAACCAACAAACAAACCAACGCCAGTGAAAACAATACCTCCTTCGGCGGAGGTAAATATTTACGTAAATCCGGGACTAGTAACAAATATAGCAAATAAAATGCCTGATAAGAGCACAATTAACAGTTGAAAAATCAATGAAACTCCAATTGATTTCTTATGGATCGTCCTTTAGGAGCCATACCTTATACTCAATACTATGACACATCCGATATTTGTCTGGTGTTTACTCCAAGTCATGAATGAATAATTGTTAGTGTCGTTGTTCGAGTCCCTGTCGATAATATTCCAACTCATATATTATCTCATAACAGTTGTTGACTCAAGCACGGACTCCATTACTTATATATTTCGAACCTTCTTAATGGCGTCACAATTCAATAACCCGATTGAATTATAGCCGTTACACAACCGAAGCCAAGGAACCGTTGCTCAATCCTAATCATTATGATTTTTTAACTAATTATCTCTAAAAAAACCTCACTATTTCTTTAGCAAAATAACTGGTTATATGTTATGATTCTCAGTTTTCACTCAAACGACTTTTCCCTACAACAAATCGAGGAGAAAAAATTGTTGGTTGATAGGTTTATGCCAAAAGAATCAAAATATTGGAAAGTTACTATTTTGAAACAGTAAAAAATCAGTGAAATATTCATTATGGTACTGATATGTAGTAATAAGTTAATGAACAAAAACATATTAAGTGGTTTAAAATATAAGCCAAATTAATGTTAGCCAAAAAAACATCAACTGACAAAGTTCTTTCTCGAATATTTACGTATCCCCATTACTTAAACAAGCATTGTATTAGATATCATGGTAACATACCTCATTATTGATGTCGAAGACACCTTCTTGAATCTTGTCGTAGATCTCTCTCGCAGTGTTGATGAAGGCTTCCTCCACGTTGGCTGCCGTCTTGGCGGAAGTCTCCATGAAAATCAATCCATGCTCTCGAGCGAAAGCCTCTCCCTCCTCACGTTTGACGTCACGCTTCGCCTCTAAATCACTGAAAGAAATGGAAGAAGTAGGTTTTAGATACTCGTAAACTATTTTTAATTTTAAAGTAGTTTAATAGTTAAAAAAATATAGAGAAATTTGACAAATTCACAATATTATAAATTTTTGAACATTAAAAGACTTAATTTCATATTATTAATTTTAATTATATTAAAAATGTGCCTCGTCCATTAATTATAATATTTTCAATTACACCCCATTAAATAATATATTTTGAGCCTTCAAGAACACTCTAAATAATTACAATATTATTTAAGTATCATAACATTCCACAAATTATATGCTCTTAATATATTTATCGCTTTCAAACCTGACAGACTCGAATGGAGTCCATTTAACATTTTTTTTCTTTTACCATCTTAGTTAAATTGACTTTATTGCTTATTTGTGGTATCTTTAGTCTCGATAATGAATGCATCTATTTGTTATGACGTCAGAATTGAAGTAAGCTGTTGTTTCGGTTTAATCACCATCCGGCGAATGAAGAAGAAGGCATTCAGTTCCTTAGTTGAACTTTGAATTTTAACATACTATTAGCCATTATCTATATAAAACATTACTGATCATTGAGATTATTGCCTACATAATCTCCAAGATCACAGTAAATATATGTATACACAATAAGAAGCAATCAAAAAATATATATACTTATATAGAGAGTAGATCTAAACGAACAAATTGTATCTTGTTAAAAAATGCGAACTACCTTTTTCATACTTTTTTAAAGTTGTCTTACTGTACATCACATGAATGCATGAAGTTAGTTTTTAATATTAATTAATAATTTACATATATATCCTTTGATGGATAATCCTTTAAAAAAAGAAAGCATAGGATGAGGAGTTACAAACCAACTCCTAAAACATCATAATTATAGGTTGTAACAATGGATTATATCTAATGACAAATTAAGTTAAAGGCATGTTAGATTCATTTTTAAGAGAGCTTCCAGTATTAGTAGACATAACAAAAGCACATGTATATATGGTGTTTATATATTGCTATAATGTGCTTTGAGGCTCTGAGCTACCAAATTTACGTTAATCATTTATAATTTATCACATGGTTTTAAATGAGTAACCTATGACATAATTGAGTCAATACATGTTATGCACATCGAACTGTATGTATGAGGCTTTTAATTGATCTTTTACTGCCCAGTAGTGTAGCATCAAGTTATTTTACGTTCCATATGAATGATATGAATTACTTTTTTTTAAATTATATTCGCGCATTAAACACACTATTTCACGTAAAAGAATATGGTTTGTACTTTAATGTAAATAAATACTTTTACAAGATACAATGTCTGTTTTGTAAACATAACAGATTAGGCACTTAAGGCCCATAGTGCTTGAAAGGGGGAAACCAGAACCATGCACTAGAAATCCTCACATTGCTTAGCACTTAGACCTAACTTTCATCAACATTTAAATATGATGATTCCTCCTAAAGATATTCAATAAAGAACAGAAAATGATAAAAATATATATTTTCTTCATACGAATGGCTTATTTAGTGTTAATTGATTTCCCAAAGATTTCTTAATGAAATATGAATTCGTGAAATATGAAACTCATATAAAGATTAATTAATATATATAATTATCTTATTCATAGGCTAGTCTTTGAAGAAATCTCTTTTAAAGCATTTCCAATGAATAACAATAGGTACTTACAATCTCTATTTGTGCAAAATTGTTTGTTCGTATCTAAATAGTGTATCCAAATTTTTATGTTTGTTCATATATATTCTTGATTGGAGTTAAAGCAATTCAATTTCAACAAAGAGGGCATCAAAACTACTATTATTTTTTTAAAGTAATAACCTCCTCAATTTTTGAAGAAAGGTAGACATTAAGACTTTGTTTAATAATATTAATATTGTGGAGACATGATTAGAACCTAAGAAGAATCAAATAGTTCTGGATTAAATAACTCTGTGAAGCTACAAGAACAATATTTTCCTATCTTATTTATAAAAACATTAATAGCCATGTGGTTGCCAAGTGCAAAAAAATAGTGTAGGAAATGTTTTTTAAATAAAAACACTCACTGTATTCAATAGCGGTCTCAGGATACGTGTTCCCATAAGACATATATATATATATATATGAGCTCCAATGCGTGTAGTTATGTAACTTCCCACTGTATCTATATAATTTGTATTACATTTATATATTGTATTAACACAGAGGTGCTACATAGCACTTAAATGAAAACATTAGCTCATGTAAAGAGTCTTACTAACTATTACCTAACATTGATTCAATAATAATAAATATAATTTCAACTTTTGCCTTCAGAACGACATTTAAAAGCAAGTTACCAGTAATGCAAGTATTTAGGCTGGCTTTATTAATTATTTAATTTATAACTCTTCCATTCAATAATTCAAAGCTGTCCTAATAAAGCATTTTTTATACTGTTAGAGATAAGGACATTGAGACTGTTTAAGTGAACGTGTTTTTATGGTATATCTAAACAATATTAAGAGACTTCATTTACGGCATTCTAGTAATTTGATGCGTGCATATTATCAATTAATGTTTGCTGCAACTAACGGTATTAGTGTACGTTGCTTAATTGTGACCAACCTTAAGGATACGGCAAAGTTATATAATAATAATAACTTTATTGTTAAAAATTGACTCAATTGTAAAAATAATATCTTAATTCGTGTTTTTTATTAGCTTCTTAATAACAGTTAACGGATAAAATTGTTGATCACTGAATAACTTTGTTAAGATGTCATTTTTAAAATAATAAAAAACATTCAAAAGTTACCTACGAAAATATGTCAAAAATTATACCTAGTCTTTACTCGGAAGAGTATCGGAAAATTGAGCATAGCTCCTTATAATGAATTGCGTGCTTAATTCGAATTATAAAAGAAAAGGCACATTCCTGCAGTAAAATAAACATAATTTAATCATCTATATATAACGGCTACCTCAAACTCATAGGTCGAGTCTTCAAAATGTCTATGACTACAACTTTTACAGATAAGTCTAGATTGGAAAAAAATCAGTTAACAAGTATTTGACGAAAGTCCGTTCGTTAGTTTTTGTTAAGTGTTTCTTCTTCTTATTCTTCCTGTAATTACCCCTTCCAATTATCACGTCATCTTTTAATCAGTCATAATAAGTTTATAATACGTGTATAAAGAGTCTTATTTTGGGGAAATGCTCATATTGTAAAAAATATTATATAAAAAGGAAGCGCATCACTTAAAAAGAATAGATTTCAAAAAGAGGGTAAAAAATGCATATGAAATTTGTTAAATGAGTAAATTTATAAGAAATACCTACAGCCGTAGGAGAAGACCTTTGAACTACTTTATAGCAGGCTTATGAACAATCATGATAAAAATTACGGTCAGAATTAGGACCCAATAAAATCACTGGAATATAAATATATAATGACCAGAAGCCTTGTTGACCAACGATTCGATCAATTAATTGTAAGCAAAATAAATTGAGAAATATAAAATGTAGAAGAATTATTCTTGATGCATTTAAATAAAATTACATTATATAATAGGAAAATTAATATCTGTGAGGCCAATTTTTCCGTCATAATAAATGTCGAATGTCCATTTATTTGATCTTGGATTGGAATGTAGACTAAATATGGAGGGATAATGGAGTATTCTTTTGCTTAGGAAAATAAAAAACCGCTTCATCAAGCTTATACATCAAATTTTATCGTTTAGTAATTTCTATTAGTGATTTTCTTCACACTATTGCAATACAAAGATCAGGATCGTATGCAATATTGTAATCAGCGATATATATCCCGTCTATTTGATCACAGTTTAGGAGAAAGTTTCACATTGACTTTGCAGTTCAAATTTGTTTTTTGAGTAATACATATCTAAGTCCTAGAGCCTAGACGTAGAAATACGTTTTCATTTCATGGAGCCTTATTATGAAGTCATTTGGTCATCAAGTTGTATGTATCCCTGTGGTCGGTGGTCGGTCTTTCTTTCTGCCTGAGTCTCACACCTTTTATTTCCTATGAGCATGATGACCATGTTGGAATTCGAATGTTGTCTGGCGTCCTCCAGCCAGGTGGTGAGATGATTGAAGGTATCTCTCCTTGTAATATCATAGACCAGGAGAGCCCCCGCAGCGCCTCGGTAGTAGGAGCGGGTAATGGAGCGGAAGGCCTCTTGTCCAGCCGTGTCCAGATCTGAAGCTTGATCTGCTTACCCTCGATATTGATCATGCGGGCACCAAACTCCACGCCGATCGTCAAATCATGTACGGGCTGGAAACGCTTGTCCGTAAACTGAAGGAGGAGGCAGGATTTACCCACACCTAAGAGAAGAGAAAGAATAGAGGAGATCACTCCATATGTGCACTCAAACCCTCCAAACCTTACAATCTGGTAAGGAACAGGGACTTAGCACACTACTACTCACCCGTATCACCGATGATTATATATTTAAAAAGGTATGCGTAGGACATTGTCTCGGAGTGAGTGGAAGAATGTATTATTTATGGATGTTGTGTAGATACGAATAAACCAAAGCAATCACTCTCTCTCTCTCTCTGATTAATATCCGTCAACTTCGACACTTCTCTTTATTTTCTGACGTTTCAATGAGGAACAAAAAAAAGATCTATTACGAATGAATAAATTCAAGCTTACCAACTACGAAAGTGGGCTAAAAGCATTTCTACAAATAGAAAAACTACAATAAAGCCCACATTTATTCTATTATACGCTATATATAAAGTGGTTTGGTGAGTATTGCTAAGTGTTTGCCTTGGGTATGAGGTATTATTTGAAGTGTGTTGGAGGTTATATTGTTAGGTATAGTGTGGCCATGGCCGTCTAGGGTTGTGTTGACAACACTTACTTAGCCTTGGCTAATGTGTGGGGAGGAGAAGATTGATTCTCTATGTTTTTTTCTCTTCTTTTCTTTCTAGCGTATAGTTGTTAGTAAAGCAAGCCTTCTAGCATTTCTCTTAGCACAAAGCAGAACAAAATAATAATCTACAAGTATCTTGCGTTTGATAGTAGTTATATTTCATATAGTAACTATTATTCATAATACCAACGAGGGGATGCGGTATTGAGTAGTATTTATTTAAAAAAACAAAAACTATATGAGTTATGGTTGTGTCTTGCGAATAAAGGATAGTCTATTATCATTATTCAAAGCAACTGCGTAATAGGCCTACTAGGTGGGCCACCAGACTGAACATGTTTAGAGAGCGAGAGACAAACGTCTTGTTTTGATTACAATACAAAGAAGGGGGAAGAAAAAGTGAGATTAGAATGACTAATAATCGCATAAGAAGTTATATTCTTTTGTGTTTAGGCAAGTTTAATTGTGCAAGAATTTGATAAGGGAAAACGATGATAGTTATTGAATGACGTCAATGGCTTAAGATTCATAGCTTACTAATATGATAGGTATTTTTATTTAAAAAATATATGAAGAGCTCTCGATAAAAAATAAACGCGTGACGTCAGTGGTTGAATGACTCATGTCTGTATATATAAAATGTTAATGTATTAAAATAATTGCTGACTTACAATTATGATTAACATGAGGGCTCTTTAGAATACCCTTTTTAGGTCATTGTGAGTAATTAATTCCAATCCAGTGACGAACAAGTTAAATTTATTTATCTTCTTTCCATTATTGTAGTTATATAGCCTTCAAAAGCCAAACCAACGCTCGCATACGCATGTTAAAAACTCTATTATTAGAAAAAAGAAGTTTACTTTTGTCTGACTTTCCCGAATTTCATGAGATTGGGGGATAAAGAAATCAAAAAAAATATTCAATGTCATTCGAAAAATCTTTTGGGTTGTCGTTGTTCGCTTAATTGAGAGGTAATATTGGTAACCAAAAAATATTTAATGAAATAGTAATTATATGATGTCACAATTATTTCATGAGTACTTCGATTTTTGAGGATCCTACAAGTGTATCACTATATATGCTTGTATCGCGTGATGTAACGGCTTGAGAACCTAGCATCATAATAATAAGTCAAATGAGTAAAAACATGTGCTAAGAATGGCAGATGTTACTAGTATTGATGATGTGTGCTTTTCAGATTGCCGTCGTTGATCCCTGAGAAGAGAAAGCATTTTCTCTATGTAAACCCTCCATTTTGACAGAGAGATTGATAATAACTTAATGCAATCCTCCGACACATCTGTTGACTTACACTATCCACATAAGTGGAAGCTTAGGGTGTGTGCAATAACCTATAATGGTTAGCAAGGTATCTTCAACGCCATAGGCGTAGGAGACAGGGGGGCAACTGCCCCCCCCCAAAAAAAAAAAAATTCGGGTGAGTTCTCAAATTCGGGCAAATTGGTTGAGGTATTCGGGCATTTCAGTTGAAGAAAAAAAAATGAAATTATGAAAGCAACCAGATTTTGAAGTATAACAAAATAAATATAATGTAATGAATAGTATGAAATTACTATAAACAAAATATTTATCTACATAGCTTTCTTCGTTCGATTATTTTTTCACCGATTTAACTGTTCTTGTTAAAATTCGGGCAAATTGAATGCTGCCCCCCCAAACCAAACATCTTCCCAACGCCTATGCTCAACGCTCAGGGGATTATCTAAGAGACCGTATAAAACTGCATAATAATACGTTTTAAAAAAGATAATCATTTAAAGATACAATAAATAAGGTTATCACGCATCAATTGTAGCCTCAAAAAGACTTGCAAGACTTCTATTACAAGTAGTAGGCAACTCCAATTATCTTTACCTGTGTGTGTGTCAAATTAAAAGGTAGAGTCCTTCATGACGTCAGAATTAATACCAAAAAATGGCTCTGTCAAAAGGGGTCTTTGCGTGTACCTATGGAGATATCTGTATTCAGTAAACAAATCCTCATTTGATTGCACTCTGACTGATGACTGACTGACTGACAGGTTGGTGATGAGGTGATGCGTTTGGAGAGGAAGCATGAACGCTGAAGTGGAGAGGCAAATCTGTGGGAACGTGGAGTGGAGCAAGGTTCCCACTTCGGTCAAACAAGTGAGTGTGTCTGGAATACTTGGAATCTAGTAGAATGACAATAAAGTCTCTGATATCTTTTTAGCTTTTAGGAGGCTCTCACAAGGAGTATGACAAGTCCATTATCACGTTCAGTGTTCAGAATCAAATCTCTTACACTGGGAATCTAAGTAAATTCATTGAGGAGAATGAAGGCATTACTGTGCTTGAATTGTGTTTGACTCATCTATCTTGTTTCCTTCTCTATTGCCCTCCCTTCTAGTTCGCTCCATCAAAAAGGACGAGAAGAAATATTATGAGGAGCTCATTGAGTATAGCCGGAGTAATCTCATGCTCTTTCCCTACCACTTATCCGCGGAGATCAATCGGACATTTAGAATCACGAATCCCTTCAGATACTATTCATCCATGCTGGAAAATCTCATCAATCTGGAGAAAAGCTATGACTCACTACCCAACTTTACGGCTGCAGACTGTAAAGAGATGATGCATGCTTCTGAGATATCTCTGTCTCTTGGGCTCATTGATTCTCATCTCGCATTTTTCAGGTCTTCGCCTCCTGGGATTGGACGGAATCAGTATATTGATTTGATGAACCAAAGTCGAAGTACGAAGAAATTTGGAGGGTTTTTTCGCTCTCGCTCCTGTAAGGAGCTTCTTCCTTCACAGCCCATTCCTAATTTTGTGATTCTACCCTGGTGGACCACTCAAATCGTGTCAACGGCAGAGAGTGATCTCAAAGTAAGGAGAAGAGACGGGTTTATTTGAATGGAAGTCGGTTATCAAAAAACATAGCTGATCTCTTAGCAATGGGGGTTTCTGCATTCGATAAAATGAACAATATGGATCACTGAGATGCTACTTTTTATCATTTTCTTAAATGTGTATCGTTCGTCACGTGTACCCCAAAATGAAGAACGATAACGATACAATCAAAGACGACTTGGGAGAAAGTTTAAAAATTTGCACGGAATCAAAAGGAGAAAAATATATAAGGGAGTGCAATGGCCATGTGCGTTAAGGCGTGTTCAACTCTCAATGTTGGGGGCGCAGATACGAATCCCGAGAGGGGATGACCATTTTTGGTCTACCTCATTGATAAGATCCTAGGTTCGATAGACTAATTTTAATGGTTATTCTTATCCAGTTGGATGCAACTCTGTCGAACCATATAGGCACACAAAAAAGTAAAGTGCCAAATATTATCATGTTGTATTGTATTACGACGCCTATCTTTTCTATTCGTAAATCATCATTTGTGTTGGGGAAATTTGAAGCTAAAAAGAGCTCTTAAAGGCCAAAAAACTGTAACAAAAACTGCCTAGTATGTGTAAGAAATGACGAAATATGCAAATGGATATGAAACATCCCTCTTTGCAGTAGGTATAGAAAAAAGAGAGATTTGTAAGGCAATAATTTATACGGTACGAGTAGCGCTTGTACGCGTTATGCTCAATAAAATGCATGCCAGTCAACTGTTCTCCCTTATTTACATTCGTCAAACAGCTAAAAATTAGCGAAATATATAGGATAAATGTAGAAAACGGCAAAGTAATCGAAAAATTACGAAATAGCAAAATATGAATATTATGTAATAAACGTGTTTTATTTACATATTTTTTACCCTGCCGTAATCATAATATATAATCCATCTATTTATTTAACGCAAACCGATATCAAAAATTCCAAATAACTCCATTAACATTAAATGTTAATAGAGACTTGAAAAAAGACAATTTTAGCCTTTTTTTACTACAATAACAAGAGGAATAAATTTCTTCCACATTTTTTATGGATGAATTCGTTTTCACTACACACTTAAGAAGGCTAGTAAAGCTTCGTGATTTTTATACTTTGACAAATTGTGAATATTTTCCTGCTTGTAAAGTAATACAATTCTGGAAGAATATAATGTGATTTTTTGCTTGTTGTATTGGAATACATTATTTTAATATTGGATATAAACACAAAATAACTTAAGACAATTTAAAAATAATAATTTATTATTGTTAAGCTATATATGCAAGCCTTAAACACACTAAACTGCACAAAATCGCTAACACTTTTGTTTCCATATTGATGATAAATTTAAAAAATCTGTATGTTCCTTGGTCTTAAATATTTTCTATCTTTTTATTTTGCAGCGCTTAGACGAATATGAGCGTTTGCTCATCAGTCAATTGATTGACACCGGTGCTCGCCCTGCTGGGCATATGAATTACGATCGGGTACTGGACTTATATAGGTATGCCGCCATGAATTATATCAAAAAGTCGAATTCGGCAATATTAAAAAAATCACTTATAGGTCTTAATGAAATTTTTGCCCAATTTTGAAGACTTCTTTAGATAATATGTTTAAGAAAAACAAAGATTGCAATGGAACCTTTTTGTCAACCTTTAAGAAGATTATGGATACATAAGTGATTTTTATATTATTGGTTGCATAATGATGCTACAAATCCCAATTAAACTCTTTCTTCGATGTATATTAAACATATTATCTAACTTGGTACTAAAAAAGGTGTTGGTATTTAGTATATATCCAATAACCTTCATAGTTGTTCTTTAAATTAATATTTTTATAAATTTTAAGAGGTAAAATTTAATAAGAGATGAGTTATCAAATTTTTAGTCTCAGATCAAACACTTTTCGCATTCAAAATAGTTTATGTCAAGAAGTCGTCCTTTCACAAATGATATTTATATTTAATTCATTGAATATTTAAATCTTCTCCTTTTTCATTAGGAAGGGGCTTATTTACTTCGACGTCCCAATTTATGAAGATGACTACGTTATGGTTCCTCCACTGGAGGGTTTTGTCATGAATCGAGTTCTTGGAGACTTTTTGGAGACACTTATGTACAAAATATTTGTTTCCATCGATGAGAATACCTCTGTTTCAGAGGTAAGTCCTATAATGACCTATATATTACTGGGGTATATCTAAACGCATCGCTTAAAAGAGCCCAATTATGTATCAATGCGGTGTCGATTTGGTTATTAAAATAAAGGATGCTTGTTTATTTAACCATTGAATAAATACTTGGTACTGCTGTTAGCTTTAAGACAGCTATATTTCCAGGCCGATGAAATCAAATCTATGTATAACAATTGACATATTTTAAATTATAAAATATAATAGGATATTGTAGCGGATTGACCTGCTTACTAACAGCAGGTCTAGCTACCACTCTTTCTCACACCTCAGCAGGTTCTTAATCTCTTAAGTACTCTTGCCTGCGGCTATATAAGCTGCAGGCAAGAGACCAATAATTACACTCTTTCACTTCATCACTGAGTCGTCATTTCTCCTTCTCCTTCGCGCTACAATCGATTAATCGGCTTCTCTAAGACATGTTACAAAATTGGCGAAACTTGGATTCTATAGTGGTCGTTGGATGCTTTGTTTTTATGAAATAATTGTTCAGTATATTTTTAAAAGATTGCCACCAAATAGAAAAAGAACTTGATAGCAATATGATTGATTACATCGCTGGTCACAAACCAGTTCTTACAATTTATCGTAATAATCGTATAGTTGCATTTTTATAATTGGTGTATCCCAAGGTTAATCTGTAGTTCTCATATATTTAAAAATCTTAGTTAGCAGGAGTTTTGGAGATCAACGAACGCTCAGCTCGCAACGCTGTTTCCGTCTACTGTCGCCTTGGCTTCGCCAAGAAGAAGAACTGCGAGATCGACTCCAACGATCTCCATCCCTCATGGTGCAATCACTTGGAACCTAAGAAGAGCAGTTCCACCTCCTTTAATAGAAGCTCCGTCTCTCTGAGCTCAGACGAGGACGATTCCCTGCTTCGAGAGCTAAACCAGGCCCTGGAGTCCGAGGACACCGTGAATGAGAGCTCTGATGACTTACCTCCCGATACAGAGAGCTCGGACAAGAGCAGCAACAATATCCTGAGTAGCAATGCTTCGGCTTCTAAGAAAATCGCATTTCTATTTGACTCCACGTTGACTGCATACTTGATGATGGGGAATCTCTCGCCGGTAGGGAGGGCAGACATAAAATTATTATTTGTATTCTGCTCTTAATGTGCAAAATGAAGGGCAGAGTTTTTTATCTCTACAACGTTCATATTGCTTTGAGTGTATTGTTATACTAATGATAAGTTAAGTCCATTTTGCCTTATCCACTTATGTTCATTCAAGTGGATGAAAACGAAATATTTTCTAGCTATTTCAACCAATGACAGAGCGAATTTTAACTTTTCTTTTTAATACATTTATTTCAGGCAAGCAATTGCGTAAAATTATATATTAACAAACATTATTCTTGAAATGAAATAATGTTTGGTCCACAGTACACATATAATACATTATTTCTTCACATGAAACTAATAAAAAACAGCTAATATTATATTTTAACAGTGTTTTTATTGTTTATGCAAAGCCACCCACAACTTTCTGGATATTATTATTATTATGCTTGTTCATATTTATGACACTTTTTTAATTGAAATATCATCAAGATTTTATTCATATTTTTTACATTTCAAAAAAGTTTCGACATATGCATCAACAATTAGTGAACAAGAGCCACTGTATTTAATCGACATAGATCTTTACTTTTGAACAAGCTATGTATATGACATTAAATCCATTTAAACCAGTACTTAGTTTTTTAACGATTTGAATTAAAGCTTTTGCAATATTTATTTTTATTTCTTGCTCGGGATTTCAACTTATTTTTTTTTTAATAATATATATATGTATTTTAAAATATAACTTTCGCTATTGTTGTAGTTTCGATATGTTTATCATCTCAATGGATTGTCCTTAATACAGCTCAATATATATTTTATACTTCAGGGTCTTAAGAACCATGCCGTCACGATGTTTGAAGTGGGGAAGCTATCCGACGAGTCCCTGGATAGTTTTGCTCTTGAGCTTGAAAAGGTTTCCAAGGTTGAGGGGGAGGGAGAGGCCGCCAGGTACTTTTCCCATGCCTTAAATCTCATGGATACCATCAACTTCCTCAGACAAAATCCGGAACTGAAGGACGAAGATGAGAATATGTGTCTTGGACTGGACTTGATCCGCTGTGAATCCCTTCAGAGCCTTGAAGCCTCCACGGTGGAACGATTGCTAACCAAAAACTATTCGTGAGTCCCAAGTCCTCTATTTCAACCGATTAAATAATTGATGTATTAAAAAGTGGTGATCCCTAGGTTAACGTAGTTCATGGAGCCCGGAGTATATCGAGTTTTTTTTACATATAAATATATAAAGTGCCTATATGAAGGAAATTAGTTAAGTTTCGACATGTATTAATTGTTTAACCAATAGCAATTCTCTCGAGAGTATTATTAGTTCCAGCGTTTGTGAGCTTCCTGTACGTGTCCTGGCCTTTAATATACATTTAATATTGTTTTATATCTGTGGTTATTTCTTCTTTCTAGCTTGATCGTTTCAATGGCTCCCTTGAACAACACAAAACTATTTGGGTCTTCCTTGCCTCCGCATATCGGGCCCCTCATGCCGGACTTTTCCTCCATTTGGTTCAAAATGTACCTGTATCATCTTACAGGGAACGGTCCGCCTTCCATATTATTAGTCAGAGGCTATCGCCTCCGAAAGCTGCCTAGGGTGCTCCAGGGATGTACTAAACTCCTCATCACATCCTGGGGACATGAGCCCACTGAAATCCCGGTGGCTGGTGCTTTGACAATGATCCTGGATGCACTTCAACACTCCTGTCTCCTCGTTCAGGGCTTCTCCCTCATCAATGACTCCGAAGTCCCCAAGAAAAACCTTACATTCCCAGTTGAAGAGGGTGAGTACTTTTTATTTGGAGGAGGGGTGAAAAGTTCTTGCCTGATCTCAACATTTTTAATGGTCTTAATTTGGTTATGGCATTTTTCTCAGGTGCTGTACTGGACTTGAATATTTTGTCAGTACGATACTTATTAGGAATGATAGTATTTTGCAGGCTTGGGAATCGGATTATTTATTTTCTGTAATCAATTGCACTATTATATAGTATTACAAAAGATCTTGATCGTTATTCCGTAAAAAAGGGTTAAAAAAGTTTTATTTTATTATTTAGACTCTTCGCATGAACAAACATCATAAGGTGGCTTCCTTCCAAATAAACTCCATCTTACTCCATTCCGTATAATAGTATTTAAATACACCAAGAACAGTTCTATAATTACGTAAAACCTGTATCAATTTGTTCTTATTGCAATTTAATAGATCGGATCGTTGATTGAATGACGACTTTGATTGCTATATCCTTATACCGTAGAAAATACCATATGTCATTTTTCTTGACTGATCGCTCACAAGCCTGGTATTTTGTGGAGGTTCACTTCATAGCTCGGATATAATGTTTTTTAAAGACCGCGACCGCGGCGCAATTGATTGAGATTAGCCTAACATTCATATATTGCTATCTATTTTTAAATTTCCCATAGATGACTCCAAGGATCATGCTTTCATTCAGAAGATACAGGACTGCATGGACATAGAAAATACATGCGGCTATATGACGCTCATTAATCTTCGAGTCCTGGACTTGCCCCCTGAGGCTCCCAACCCTCCGGATGAGAAGGGCTTGTCCCTCCTGGAAGAGGAAGTGAACAGCATCGATGATCATCCCTTCGCGGGAGCCAGCAAACAAAAGGAGGAGTCCAAGAAAGTAGACGAAGATCCTCTATCATATCAAGATAATTGGACTCTCCTCGAACTGCATTTCGGTCTTCCCCTCTTTGACTCCTCTCTAAACAAGGTCATCAGTCAGAAAATTGTCCAAAATAAAATATGGAAGACCATAAAGTAAGTTCTCAAGTTGAATAATAGATGTTTTTAGTATCAAATTAAAGCCAGACTTGCCATGTGTTCAATCATTTAAAAATGACGATATGTGTTAAATTGTTAAGGATTTTTTTATTGAATAAGGCTACAGTTGTTGCTGGATATGTCAACTAGTTATACAATGTTTGCGAATGTAAGGCTTTTAAAAAGGATATTTGAAATTTGACAGTAAAAGTTTAAAAGTAGGTGTGATTCGATAAGAATTCCCGAACTCATATTATGATCGTAGATTAAGTAAAGCCCATCATCTAAAAACTAAATTCACCCTTTCGCGTCGGCATTTTAGTGGATGCGTCAGGACTTAATTATTGATTGATATCTCAGCCGACTGAAATGTGTTTTTTTTTTCTTATTACAAAATATAGATTTTTCTAAAGCTTATATTGCAAAAAGTATTGACCTGATTGAGCAAAAGCAAGGCCATTTTCGTTGGAAACCCCAGAACGATTGTCTAATTATTATTGTTACCCTATGTTATAAATTCAAGATGGATTACTTGGTTTTGATAAAATAATGCTTAAGTATTATATTGCACGCTTTATACTTTTACCTAACTCTATTATAATCTCTTCCCTTACAGCCTGGATAAGTCAAAAGAACGTAATTCGAAACTCTACGAGGAGTTTGCAGGGTTTATATCTCGCTATGGCACTCCAACCATCACCACCACCACCAAGTCAAACCATACCTCTGTACCCTTTCCGTCCACAAATCTCATCTTTGCAGATGGGAAACTCTCTGAATTCATTGAGACTTGAATTATGTTTATTGTTTAATCGTTGTAGATTTCCAGGGGTTGTTATTAATTTTTCTAAAGCATTAGAGACTTAACTTTATATATATCGATTCTTAATACTAAAAAACCTATCATTATTATTATTACTGTCTGTGTTACTTAGTAACATTCCAAAATGGGTTATCCATTGTCTTTAACTTACGAGCGCTAAACACAACGCGTAAACACTGCATTTATCTGCCTCCATTGGAATTCATACATATTTTTACTTCCTCGCTTTATATTAAAAAATATATTGATTGTGATATATTTACAAAATATTATTAATATTTTGATTGTAGTTTTAATTCATTAAATATTATGTAACTTATATTTTTATTATCATTATTTGTTGTAGTATCTGGGTTTTGATTAAATAAATAAAGTTTGTGTACTGCATCATTCCTAGTGTGGGGTTGTCATGCTCTCTATGTATGAACTCAGAGCTTGCAAGTCCTCGTGGGCCCTAACCGCGAGTTTGCCTTCGGGTTGATGCTTTGGCTCGAATTGGAGTTGACTGATGCTCTGCTCCAGGATTTCCTTGGCCGTCTAAATAATAAATAGAGTTATTACAAAAGGAGCTATTTGATGCTTAGGTGAGGATTTGTGTCATTGAGAGAATTGAGATTGACAAAAGCATACACCGGTATAACTCTACTATTGAGTTTGAAAAAAATAATAACTTGTTTTATTCAATTTTGTTTGGTTTAGTGCGATTAGTAGGTGAGGGATTATTACTAGGAATTGAAATCTGGAGCTTAGCCTTGGTGCTTACAGATTCTATGACTGTTTTTGGCCGTGAAAAAGAGAGAGGGATAAAGAAAAAGTGAGAGTAACTTCTCTTTATCTCCCTCTTTCTTTCCTTCTATGCCTCTCTCTTTTTCACGGCCAAAAAACAGTTATAGCATCTGTAAGCACCAAGGCTAAGCTCCAGATCTTCATTCCTAGTTATTTTCAATACATGGATATAATATCGGTCAGGGCCATGACATCACATTTTTTTGTTGACATATTTTATAATAAAACGCTGAGGATTACCTTAAGTGCAGCCAGGACTTCCGCATCTCCTTTTCCTTCTTCGAGCCAGTTTAGGGCTCTTTGCTGGTATGTCAGGTACAGTTCATATAATGTGGTCCCTCGAAGACGCGAAATGCCTAAAATTAAATTTGTGATTGTTTAGCGCTTATTGAATGTCTTTAAAAAAATATGTCGGATCCTTATGAAGAGTTTTTAATGTATCGCAGAAATCAATGTAAGTTTTTATGAGTTCAAACTTATTATTATAGGATTTTTGGTATATTAAATTGCTCCCACCTTGTAATAAGTACCTCAACCCAAGTAACTTCCTCACCTGGTAAAATCTTTTCAGCGACTTGGAGGAGACATCGTGCAATGTCCTCCTTGAGCTGAAGGAGTGAGCTAGACAAGTCCGCCAAGAGATATCCTTCGTGATGTCCTAGGAGATGAAGCAAGGTATGTTTGACGTCCAGCATGTGCGCATGCTGGGATGCAGGATCTTGGAGTAGATGGTGATGAATCTACTGCACTGCTCTGGGTTGATATCTGTGTTCTCCATTCCCTGTACGACGTGAGCCACTTGGTTGTAGGTGTCCTCAGCAAAGCCCTGAGGCGAGACGTAGTGGCAATCCATACAGACCCAGGAAGTGGAGCTTTTGTCTTCTAAAGGCTCCTCGGGAAGGATTCGTCCGGCACCGCATTTGAGACAGTTGAAGGCTCCTATGAAAGATCCTTTCTCTGTGGGATCCCGGCAGCGTTCGCAGAGGCATCGAAAGTGTTTGGAGTAGTTGAGGTGAGAGCGGCGCTCCGTGGTGGGCCAAAGGAGTCCGTGTACGTGATGGTGATGTGATCCCCGACATGGAGTCCCACTGCGGCTCGAAGGACCAGGGATAGGTCGGAATCAAAGCAACGGTGTCCCGAGGGAATGCAGTTGTGCTCGGGGAGACATCCAATCCTGTATATTCCCTAAATTGTTATATGTGAGGGACAATAACGACTTTATGGCTGATCTTTTTTTAAATAATTTGAAATGTATAGCTACACTTTTTTAAATGAGACATTCAAAGAATTAAACTTGTAAATTTTTTGTCCGATCTTAGCCATTGTTTATTGAAAAGGTTCATTAGAGTAAATTTAGCGATGTGATGTTTATTCCTATCCACAAGAATGGTTCTTAATTGGAAAATTTAGACAAAACATGTAACATGATTTTTTATCAGAAAAAATAGCACTAATCTAGAAAACTAACTTGAGATTGTGTATCACTTTCAAGTTTTGATTATCAAATATTCAACAATATTTTCATGGCTGATCCAAGTAATAATATATCTTTTTAAATATTCAAACCTGAATTGTTCCTGGACTGGATGGCAATGGGATTTCAAAGGAATTTGTATCCAGGATCCCACAAATATTTAGCACATCTTCCCTCGTCACTTGGATCTCGATTTCTCTTATGACCACTTCGGAGGCCTCCAGTGCTCTTGTCTCTAGCTCACTGTCCCTCCGCTCTCCGACATGTGACGTCAGGCTCAAGAAATAGGACCACTGCTCCGGAGAGTCTCGAAGCTTCAGGCATCGAAGTATGAGGACGACTTCAAAGAGCAGGGAGAGATTGTCCAATAAGGACAGGCTGGTTCTCTTGCCTCCTCGACGAGAATTGGCCAAGGCCTCGCATTCGGGTAAATGAAGGCGGAGATCACGGAGTCTTCACACTCACTGCAGATGGGGAGGCCACAACGGGAGCACGCGGAAACTTCCTCCTCGTCCATGCTTCCATAGCAGTTCAAGCAAATAATATTCGAATCACGAGACGCACCACTAACTTCATAAAAGAAAGAGTGAAATTAAAGATATTTGGAATTTGTACTAACATTCTATTATATTATGATGACTGTTACTCTGTTTTATAATATTTTCTTTATTTGTATATATTCTATAATAAAAACTAAATAAATTCTCAATTTCTAACTTCAGAATAATTGTATGTCCATATCGCCAAGGGAGCTTTTCGCTTACCGGAATTTTTTATGATGTCACACCGGGAAGAATCACATTTTATATTATTAGTCCCACCTAAGTCATCAAAAAAATCGCAACACAAAACTTTTTATACGCCACAAATTATTATAATATTTGTAACGTTTCAATATAAGAGAAAATAAAAAAACGTATTTGTTATTATATATAACTTGCATAATATGATTTGTATTCAGTATAATTGTAAATATTTAGTCCCACGGATTTCCTTTTACCGTTTAAAAATTCACAATATTTAGAGGTTTTTTTAAATAGGAACTATCAAAAAAAAAATATGACTTTTACTCTAATATGTCACTTCTAAGATATGTAACGTTATTATAGCCATTCTTTTTTTATTTCCTAAAGGATAGTATCGAACGTAACCAAAAACGAACGCGTAACTTTACCATTGATCACATTAAAGACTTACGTTTTGGGAACATTCTAATAGATAAATAAATTAAATACATATTTTATTAGTCACTTTCCTAACGTTTTGGGGACATTTTAAGAACTAACGAAGTATAGCGTTATTATTTGTTTACATTTTTAACATATTCCAACATAATTGTCTAGGATTCACGGGCTTCCGGATAATCATTCATCAACGATAAGTGGATTCAAAAAGCGTGCGATGAATAAAACAACCATTATTAAATTGTTTATCATATACATTAGAATAAACATTTTTATTTTGGTTCTTTCACATTCATAAAATGTGTTTAACGTAATAATCGATATAAAACCATTGTAGGCATAAGCGTAGGGGAGATGTTTGGTTTGGGGGCAGCATTCAATTTGCCCGAATTTTAAAAAGAACTGTTAAATCGGTGAAAAAATTATCGAATGAAGAAAGCTATCTAGATTAATATTTCCATTATAGTAATTACATACTATTCATTATATTTATTTGGTTATAATTTAAAATCCGGTTGCTTACATAATTTCATATTTTTTTATTCAACTTAAATGCCCGAATACCTCAACCAATTTGCCCGAATTTGAGAACTCACCCAAAAAAATTTTGGGGGAGGCAGTTGCCCCCCCCCCCCCTGTTTCCTACGCCTATGATTGTATGTAGGTAACTATCAATAAAAAATAACATTATGTTGTTCATGTTCAGGTCCCAAAAAAAACTTGGTTTCCGTATTCTTACGATTTTTTGATTTAACAATATACTGATCAAATAATAACTGATAGCGTGGTAAACGATACCAAATCTTCATATCGTGTAATATCATGGCACATACAAAAAAATACATGTTGGAGTCTTATTTTGGATATTTTTCGCAAATTTTATTATAAATTTGGCACTACTTGTTAATTTGATCAGAAAAGTAACATTTTCCTATCGTATTAGATTGTTCATCACGTCAGCTTTTTATCATAAAACTGCCTAAGCTTACTGTCCGCTCTCCGGGTTAAAAAATGGTTAGATGACATAGTCATAACTTTTTCCGATTATTATAAATATAAAAAGATTTGATATTGTAATTCGCAATTTAATATATTTCCATATGACAGGTAGTCTTTAATATTTAAAAAAGTCAACTACAGTCGGCCCTCGACATCATTCTTTTACTACGCACGACGGCTTGGCTCCCGTTTTTTCACGGCAAAACGTCCCCATATGAACTTAATGGCAGAATTTTATATATAAATCGCGACCCTCGCGGTGGTCGTGTAGTGGATCCGGGCCGTCGTGACTTTGCGAGGGACGACTGTATTTCTTACAAATTATAGTTCACTCATACCTAGGGCAAGTCTTTAAAGATGAATTCTCCTTGTGCAAGGGGCTGCTTGGCGATGAGACAGCGTCCCAGGGTTTCATCCTCAAGAATAATGTACTTTTCCGTCCCTTCAAGTGTCATACCATCCTTTTCCGACATGATAGATCAATAAATGCTTCTCTTGAGAGAGATGTAACGACACACTTCTCAGATTGGGTCACAATAAGTAATAATAATAATAAAAACAATAACTCTTGGCAGTAATTCAAGAAATTGCATTGAAAAAAGACTCATGGAATCGAATATATATATATATATATATATATATATATGAATCTCTTTTTCAGAGAGTTTTGAGGAAGTATATTATTTGTTACCGCATGGGCCTAACGTCAAATTTATAGTTCTAGGTCAACATATCATGGACACATTAGCATGATAAACTATTTTTGCAATTATCGAGAATCATGCTAATGGATTCAATTTTGAAACCTCAATGAAATGAATTGATATACGTGAATTCTATTAAATTCTACATTTGCCTTTAAAACTATTAATTATTGTGTATTATTATAAAATGTATGTCATGTAATATTTGTTATCTTAAAGTGTACGTATACCTATTGATCAACAAAGCTCAAAAATCCATATATATTTAATTTGTTAATCTTAACTACAGTCTTAAAAAATCAACAGATATAAATAAATGATACCACATTTCGGGATATATATATAGGTATATATATTATTCGCGCTCTTTTTCTTTCAGCTACTTACTTTCCTGAACGGAGTCTAGATTCGGCTTATTTAATAATAACAAAGTAGAAGCTATCGTTTAGCGAGTAGACTTTCAAGTTAACGTCTATTATTTCATGCCATTAAACTTGTACCGTTAATGAGAAGGTCAAATTTCAGGTTGTATTATGAACAATGTAATATTTGGACTTTATTAGAATAAGCTATATTATACTAATATATGTTCATTGTGCACATCTCATATTAGTATTATATCTATACTTATATGCACTCAAAATAAGTTCTTCTGCATTTTAACATTATCACTGAACCTCATTTTTTTAAAAGCACAATAATCTAAAAAAATTATCTTTGTGCAGAGTATTTACCAAAATACTTTTAAGGAATTTTATAAAACTTATAAGATATACTCAAATACATATTTGATTTATATCTGGCGGCGCACAGCAAACTAATTGGACTCGGACCGAGCTCATTAATTAATCTTTCGGGTGGGCTAGGACTCAAAAATCGCTCCTGATGGACAACACTATCTTATATTGTATATAAATATATATTTCCCACCAAACAATAAATCATTGATCTAAATATGAAATAGTGTTGATAATATTGTAGGAGGAAGGTGAATTGTTTATGAAGAGTGTAATCATTGATGGTTAGTTATTGGTTAACATTTATGTAAACATAAATAATTTTTTATATGTTTTTTTTTAATTGATAGAATATATTTTAGTAACTGTGTACAACGTATTTCATCTACTCGATGAAAAGGTCTGCAAAAAAGATATATGATGTAGGCAGGCGCGTAGCATCCACCAACATATATCCATTGGGGCCCGATCCGCCAAAGAAAAAGAAAGGAGAAAAAAAAATCTACCATAATTTTTTTACTCAACATGAAATTCAAGATAATAAAAATTCAATGACTGAAATGGTATTTTGGTCTCACTGTGAGTCTTTTTTTGCTGGGTACAATATTTC
The DNA here is from genome assembly GCA_013387185.1 of Caligus rogercresseyi. Lineage (NCBI taxonomy): Eukaryota > Metazoa > Arthropoda > Copepoda > Siphonostomatoida > Caligidae > Caligus > Caligus rogercresseyi. The sequence goes on from CP045891.1 coordinate 31,276,730, forward strand.
TGACTGGCTGAGTGCAGAATGCTCTTTCCTCTTTTTTTGCTCGAGCTACATAATTTGCATCGGGGTCCGCAGTCACTGGCTGTAGGATAATCAAAATAAGCATAGTTATAGGTATCTACTTATTCTTGATATATATATATATTTTTCAAGACTGACATCTATTTTTGAAGCAAAAAAGAATAAAAAATGTATTGATTATGATATGAAAAAGTAGTGTTTTTTACTTTAATCCACCGATACATAGAAAAGCTTGTGTAAATATGGCAAAAATTAAGTTCGAAAAAAAGCAATTCCATGTTGCTCACTTTGATTACAATTTTCTTCAATGCAGGCCAATCAATTTATTTCATGTTTCATTAAGGTTTTGAATTTTTTTAGAATAAGTGTATATATATATTATATCCTAAAATAAAATATTCTTGAACAATAAGCACAAATATATATAGTTACCATAATATTAATATGGAATTTTAGCGATTTTTGAAAGGCATTGAAATAACATGAATCTTATAATATTTCAATTGAACATACGTTTATTAAAAAGCAATAGATTTATTGATCATTTGTATTTCTGATTAAGAGGTGTGATTTGATAGTCTAGGGAGAGTGAATCTTTGGATCTTAGTTGTTCAGCGGCATGCCTCAATTGCACAGCACAGTCCGGATGCGAAGCCGCAGGGAGAACAGAGCATTCCCGCTCAAAAATGGCTGCCACTCCCTCCAAAAGCTCATGAAACCCGAGGCACAGAGCCGCCTTCTTAAGCCGATTCAGCTCCTTATAGAAATGCGGCGTTTTATCCGGTATTTTTCTTCCGTGCCGAAGTATCTTCTGAATGTCAGACTGTAGGAAGAGTTCTTAATCCAAACCACGGGGTTGGAGCTATAGCTGGGCTTCATTCCTCGCCGCGGAACAGGGAAGGGGTCCTGAGACGTCTCGTTGAGATCCGAGGCGGGGCCCAGTTCTTTGATATCGCCCAGCCACGGCACGGGTCGAGATCCAGGCTCAAAAAGACTCAGCATGAGACTGGACTTCTTCTTGGAGTCTGAACAGGAGAATAAAAGACCGAACCAGTCCTCAGCCACCCGCACAAGGGCGCACATGTTGATCACCTTAAAGGCCCATGAAGAAAGACGACAAGACTGGGCTCATTTCGGGAGTCTTCGGCCGTATCTCCACTGGAAGCAATAAGGAGATGCTTGGATATGACGGGAGGGCTAGCGACGTCAGAGAGCGTGAGGAAGCCCAGGATGTCCAGGGTGTTTCCAAGAGTGTAAGTAGCGGCAGAGAAATCGCCAGATACCTTTTGTGGGCTTCGTGGTGGTGGACAAAGCGTGATGGGACAGGAGAGTGTCTCTCCAAATTTGAGCGTTCCGAGGAAAGGCTGATAGCGGGACTTGATAAGGGCATCAAAGGGATTGGATGAGGCGTTGGAGGGTGCAAAAAGCCTTCCGGGGAGTCCCAAGGTGCTTATTAAGTGTTCGTATGAATCCCAACTCTTTTGTGAGAGTTGTGAGAGTGAGAGGATGTTGAAGGATCCTTTGAGTGGGCTTGGTGGCTTGGGAGGGCTCCTCTCCTTGTCGTGGTTGAGAGTCCCGTCCGTGATCAGAAGGGAGTCAATGGGATGACAGGGACCCCATTCCTCGGAGACGAGACTGCAAAGCCCCGAGAGCGCGGAAGACATCCGATAGGTGTCATGGGCCTCAAGGGAGAGGAGTTTGTCCCTTATGAGATTGAGATCTCGAGTGAATCCCACGGATACTTCCGAGATGGATGAAAGAGGAGGAGTGCCACATGCTCCAGCTTAAAGTGCTGTTCCAGTGATCCAACAAGAGGTGAATCCCGCTGTTGGCCAAGTCTCTGTAGGTTGTGGAGGAGGTCGCGACTCGAGACGGGCCGAAGCATGGAGAGGCTCGTGTCCAGAATGATGACGGTGGGCATGTGATGGAGCGACGTCAGCAGCCCAGAGTTCTTAATTATTATACGAGGATGCTTCTGAGAATAATGGTTTGTTTTTGATTTGTAATGTTGTTTTGCCGAATCTTGGCAACTGAGGAGGAGACATCTATTGATCATAATATAAACTAGAGGCATATATACATACTCAGAGAGTGCAACCTCCGCCGTCACGGGGTCCTTATGAGCCTTCTGAGGCAGATTTTTCACGACTGGGGCGGCGTAGAGGGACGGAGGAGGTTCCCCTCGACGGAAATTCCGAGAGAAAGACGCTCCCGGCACCCGATTTCACAGCACAGCGACATCTATTGGCAGAGTAGGCTAACTTGAAATATTTATTATTATTTAGCTCATTTTGCATCTTAATTCTGCACTCAGAGATGCCAAAATCATCACTTGTTTCTTTTGGCATTTCCAACAACTCCACAAAGTTTCATCCGAATCTGTTCCGTACTTTTGAGTTATCCTGCTGACAAACAAACCAACAAGCCAACGCCGGTGAAAACAATACCTCCTTCGGCGGAGGTAACTATGGATGATAGAAAAGACTTCAGAACATTCGAAATAAACTCAATGATTTAATTAATATCTATTAGTTTAATTGTAAGAGATAAAGAAAAAGTTGGTCTCGCACACTCATCCATAAACATGATCTTTTGATAACAATGTTTTTCTATCTTTTTCGACGTACGATAGAGTGGTTATCTATTTATCGACAGATATGAGAAACGAAATAAACAATCTTTTTTTTCTTCTTGAGTATGAAGAGCTCCTTTTTCAGTTAATAGCAGGCTTGTGAACGGAACGCAAAATTGAACGGCGTTCAGCTGAACGCATGTTCAATGAACGTAACGGAACTTTTTTTGAACGCTGAACGTTGAACGCAAGAAAAGGAGTTTTGCGTCAGCGTTCAATTTTTCAAACATTTGAATGTAGTTTTGATTTTGATTTGATATTTTTTTCTGGGATATAACAAGGGATTTTCTAAATACTCTTTTCTAAAAAATTACTTTTTTTTCGGAATTTTTTTGCGAAAAAAAAAACCGTCGTCACATTTTTGGAGATTCTTTTTCTAAAAAAAACGGTCGCACTCTTTTTGGAATTTATTTTCTAAAAAAAACGTCATCACTTTTTTCTAAAAAAAAAGTTGTCACTTTGTTTGGAGATTCTTTTCTAAAAAAACGTCGTCATTTATTTTATTTTGGAATTCGTTTCTAAAAAAAAAAACCTCTTATGTTGTGAATATAAACGTTCTGTGGACCCCAGGTTGGGAACCCCTGGGTTAGATTCAATCAAAAAATTTATATCATTTGAAATCGGTACGGGCTCATACCCTAAATAGTACTCCATCTTTCAAAATTACACAATGTATTTTTTTATATATATTTGAACGCTGAACGCTAACAGAACGCTGAACGCAAAACATTGAACGGAACGCTATTTTTTTAACACTGAACGAACGCTGAACGCAAAAAAAGCTGAACGCTCACAAGCCTGGTTAATAGTAATAGGAGGAACCCATTCAAAGATTTGTAATGCATTGATCAAAACCAAGCTTGTGAACGGAACGCAAAATTGAACGGCGTTCAGCTGAACGCACGTTCAATGAACAGAACGCAACTTTTTTTGAACGCTGAACGCAAAAAATGAGTTTTGCGTTCAGCGTTCAATTTTTCAAATATTTCTTGGACTTTTTCGGAAAAAAAAAACATCACTTTTTTCAGAAATTATTTTCTAAGAAAACAAACGTCACTACGCATTACTTTTGGAAATTATTTCTAAAAAAACGTCATCACTACGCATCACTTTTTTTAGGAATTATTTTCTAAAAAATAACGTCATCACTACGCATAACTTTTTTGGAAATTATTTTCTATAAAAGACCCTCTTAGACTCTGGTGTAGATCCAGATTTTTTTATAAAACCCCTAATAGTACATCCATTTTTCTAAATTACACAATGTTATTTTTTAAATATTTGAACGCTTAACACTAATGAACGCTGAACGCAAAAAACATTGAACGGAACGCCATTTTTTAACGCTGAACGGAACACTGGACGCAAAAAAAGCTGAACGCTCACAAGCTTGATCAAACCCCATGAGAAGAGACAATAAGTATTTTTAAGGATAATATTCTTCGCTCTCCGTTAAATCTTCAACTGACTCGAGTCAAGTGATACTTTGAAGTATAATGCCAAAAACTGATTTGTCTTATTTCCTCTCCTCTTCTTTTAGCCAAACACGATTCAAAAAGTATCTAATTTTCTCTATCTATAAATAGAAGTTTTACAAGTTGAGGTGATTATTATTACTTCATGTTTTTTTACTCAACAACGTATTGCTTTATAAAATTAATAATATAACGTGTGTTTCAGGAGTTTAGGACTACCATCCCCCCAGTCAATCGCCCCCCCCCCCCCTGACTTTTACCCCCCGTTTGTTATCCTTTAAGTCCACTTATGAAGTTAACTAAGCTTGTTTTATATAGAGTTTGAAAACCTGTTCTTAATATCGGTGTTATAAAACTATGATCGCTATTAGAACATAGGGCTTAAGCCATAGAGATATAAAGATATATGTAGAGAATCATCGTCAGCTGATTCTGTGCCCAATATAAACAAAGTATTTATACTACGTCATCGTAAGCTGATCATAGAGATATTAAGATTTGTTATATTGGACACAAAAACATATTCCTCTGAAGAATCAAATAAGCTCTCTATGTCTTTATTTTATACATTGAACTAGTGTTTTATATCTATAGATATATAATAAATATATATCCAGGGTGATTCACTTAATTGAGACTCACATATTACAAACTACAATCTTTGTATATTAAATTTTACACAAATATTTTTAAAAACAAAAATAATAGCACAATGTGTAATTACAAATTGTATTTCAATAAATTTCCACCATATCCTCCTTTGGACGTCACTACAGCTTTGAACTTCCTCACGGTGGAGGCAACACAGGCAGGATCTCTTCCTCAGACAAGATTTTCACGGTCCAGGCCACCCCACAACAGTCAGAAGACCGGGTTTTTTATCTAGAAAAAGGAAGAAATCTCCGTGCAGCTGAGGACTCTCGTCAGAAGGCAAAAGCCACCCTCAGTCATGGTCTCGGCGGGAGTGACGTCGGATGGGACGAAGGCCCCATTATCTTTGTCGAGGAGGGCGTGTAAGATCGACCAGGCGGTATACCTGCATCTTCTTTTCAGAGGAGGTCGTCCCCATGGGTACAAAGAGAGAGTATCCTACGGCTCTTTTACTGTTCCAACAAGATGGAGCTCCATCCCATACCAGCAAATTGGTTTCAAAGCTTCTGCACTGATATGTTTTCAGACTTTTGGTCCAAAGAACTTGTGGCCTCCCTCCTCCTCAGATCTGAACCAATGGACCTTGGAATATGTCCATTCTGGAGACAAGGGTGTGTAGCAAGTCTTGCCCATCGGTGGAGATTCTAAAGAAGAAGCTGGATCAGCCTGGGCTCTTTGTTTGAGAAAGAGATTGCTGCCTGGTGTTGCCTCCACCGTGAGGAGGGTTCAAAGCTGTAGGGAAGGCCAAGGAAGGATATGTGAAAATTTAATGAAATACATTTTGTAAATTACACATTGTGCTATATTTTTGTTTAAAAATTATTTGTGTAAAATTTAATAAAGAATGTAGTTTGTAATAGTGAGTCTCAATTTAAGTGAAATCACCCGTATAAATATATATATATATATATTATATATATATATATATATATATATATTATACATATATATATATATATATATATATATA
>CP045891.1:31282575-31301249 GCA_013387185.1 Caligus rogercresseyi
GACATAAACAAATGTCTAGCTATGCTATAAAAAATTCCCAATCCCTAACTAAGTGTATATTTTTAAGTAATAGAGTAGCTTACATTTGACGCCTAATCGGGATAGGCCCGGCAAATAACCATTCTAGTGCCATCTTATTCACATTTTTCAATAATAATAATGGAAAAAATGAGTATCAAGTCCCCTAATATATTGGATGGGGTCATCTGTACTCAAAGCATAATGCCAAGTGGTTAGACCCCTCCCCTGCGCCCCTGATGAGGTTTCATCCTTATCCTAACACTTTTGTTGTCCTGAACTATTATCCACTTATTTTGTTTAGTAAATAATGAGACCTCAGTTGTATTATGATGTATGTATAATATAATATGTTTATTTGTTTTCCTTATTTTTATCGCGTGAGGGTCTAAAAAACATTAACTACATAAGTAGACACACACCAACACACTCAACTCAGCAATTAGCTTGGCGGTGGAGGAGTGGAGGTGCAGACATGAGGTTAGACATGATGTTAGCAGCAGCAGCCAGCAGAGGCATTTTGTCCTGGAGGCGGTGGTGGCACTCCGCGGACCAGCTCCCGGGCCAGTAAGAGGAGGAGGAGGAGGACGACGAAGAAGTGGTGGTGGGGGAGGAGGTGCCGAGGAGGACGCAGCGTTCCCACTTGGACGAGGGCCAGAGGAAGTTCCCGGGGGGAGGAACCGGGCCGCCTGCACCACCCATGGCGGCATACTCCAGTTGCCAGAAGAACCTGAGGAACGGTTGTCGGAGCTTGGAGGGGGTGGCGGTGGGGCTGCAAGGAAGTTAGGCCGCCTGAAGCCTCATATCCCGAGCTTCCCCATTTACCACTACTTCCTCCTCCATTTGGAGGCATCCATCGGGGACCTGACCCACTTCCACCTTGTTGCTGCTGCGTCCAAGGTGGGGGGACCTTTGGTTCATAAGGCTTGGAGGTTTACTACTGTTGCTACTCCCACTATTACTACTATTGCTATTCCCATTATTCCAGTGCTCCTGACCCGAGCCACCATAGCCGTAATTAGAGGAGTTCCCCCCATACTCTCCTTGATCCGTTCTACCTAGGGGAGGTCTATTGGGAGGCGGAGGACGGATGCCTGATAGTCTTTGCGGGTCCCCAGGTGATGCGTCCCTCAGTATAGGTTTTCTCCGCTATCCCCGGCGGAGGGGCCTCACCCAACTCCGCCATGAGGCTCATGTACTCATCATCCATTTTATTTGATTGGCCGCATTCCCTCGAAGGCCCCGCCCTGGACGCTTGGCCGTGCAGTCCTTGGAAATGTGTCCCACGCCCCCGCAGGACGTGCAGACTACGTTGTTGGTGACGTTGAGCTTGTCTTGACACTGCCAGGACTTGTGATCCCCGGCACCACAGTTGGAACACCGGAGTCCGTCGCCTTCCCTCAGGGTTCCGTTCAAAAGGGCCAGCTCACGCAATTGGTTCTTGCGGAGGTCGTTTTGGCCCTCTGGGACGTCTACGCCCTGACGGATGATCTCCTTGATCTTCAAGACGGCCCGCTTCACGGCGTCAGGATCCGTGGCCGTTACGTAGGCGTGGAGGGCTCGTCTTCACCAGGGAGAGGCTGACCATTCTTACGACCGATCTTCCCTTCCTTCACAGAGCCCTTCCCACGGATGATGATCTTGGCTCCCGTCTCCTTCTCCATGGCTAAAAATAATATGAACCATAAATATTGAATGAAACCTCCAAATGTATCAATTTAAGTATTGAAATGCTGCTGGCACCTAAACATTGGAGACTTTTCCAAGAGAAATAATGTATTTGATGGAACGTCATTTAGATGAAAATACTTTTAATTAGTTAAATACGTTATTATAACTTTGCAAAATAAGATTACTCAACAGTAAGATCGATTGTATTAAACGAAGTAGAATAATTAGGTGTGAGCAATAATATTTATAAAATTCCATTGAAAGTCGTACTTTTTAAACAATCCATTAATTACAAAGTGCAATATTAATACTGCAAAATTGATAGCCATCGTCATCAATCAGTGAATTTAAAAAGTTATTATGACACATGCTGCAGAGAAGTCACTCTCAGCTAGGAGTCTTACATTTAAGGGTGTTTCCTCTTGGGCCAATGAGGAGTCCGACAAAGTGATGCGGATGTTCCTCCTGGGGTATCATGACTTTATCGTTCACCTTCACCTGAGGGGGTCTGTGACAAGAAAAGAAAAAAATAGATTTATTAGTATACATGTAAGAAACAGAAATAAATATTATTATTTTTTTGTTTAAAAAAAGGTTAGACTTCACTTTTTATATCAAACCAGTATAAATAAAATCTATGGTCCATTCTGACATGACCTTTTTATTAGAGGTTCATATTTCAAGAATGACCAAGAAAAGGATAAATAAAGATAGCGGTCAAATATTTGAATAGGAAAGTATTTGAGGGAATAGATCATCACTATATATTGTCAAAAAGATTTATCTTCTAAATTTTGTAATGAAAAAAAAAAACCGAATAGTTAACATTTAAAATGACAATATTTGGATGTATTATCTTCTTCAAATAATATCCATGTCATATTTTAACCGGGGTTTTGTAATGTTATTATTTTCCTTTATTATCGATCATTTTTTTTCCAAGACTGTTTTATTACGAATACCATTTTTATAGAAAAAAGGGGATAACTTTAAAGAGTCTTACTTGTAGTCTGGTGGAGGCTTGTACTCGAGATTAATTTCTAGCATTCGAGTAATGGCTTCATGCCTCGTGTTTTCAAGTTCCCTTCTCTTTCGATACTCCCGGTGTTCAACCTCTTTCCATCCGAAGAATAAATGGGCTCGGGAGACGGGGATCTAAATACGGAAAGGACACACAAAAAACTCAGTGAAGAAGAGGGGATTCTCTGGTTGATTTTATAATGATTTGCTGACTTTGATATATATGTAAGACTGCTTTTTTGGCTTTTAGCAGAGGTTTCTATGTGTAATTATTTTTTGAATAATATATTTATAGCGTATATAATAAACTAAGGGGAAAGAGATTAGAGGCTTATTTATCATTCACTCCCTTGTTCGTCTCTTGATAGAACGGAGACTGGTCAACATACAGAGTAAGATGTAACCTGTAATAAGTGTTAAAATCGCTAAATATTAAGAAAAAAATATGATCATTCAGACCTAATGGAGGGGGAGAAAATCCTGTGAATGATTAAAAAAACCTCTTATTTAAAAAAGCATTCTCATTTCCTAAATAGTGATTAAAGTAGTAGTTTATAAAAAATAAGATTATAGCTCTGAAAATGAATAAGTAATAATAATGATGACAATTGATTATGATTTATCCCCAAGCTAAATGAATTTGCAGACATTTGAGAACGATTGATAGGGATGGATTGGTGATGCACTCAAGACTTTAGTCTAATGTTTGTCATCGATTATCCCTCCAAAGGAAAGGGAAAAGACTTCAGAATAAAGTGTCGTTTTAGTCGCAGAATGCAACATTGATCACTCAAAAAATATTTATGACACATGAATGAATATATATATTAATGCCCTTGACTAAATTTGGCACATTTATAGTCCATATCTTTCTATTGAATTTGAAATAAATAAGCAAAGAAATGTAAGCAAATATAATCCACGATCATTCATTATTTATAATTTTTTTTTGCTTTTCAAATACTCAATGCTATTGTTTTTTCTTGTTTCCTAAACCGTGATGGATAGATTATGTCATAATACGTCTATTTCACCCTTTAAAAAGGCAAGAATATCTATGTCATCAAAGTCGGTTATCTGCAAATCAAATAAAAAGCATCACGTGCTCATTCTGAATTCCTTCAGGCACATCATTTTCTCCTTCATAAACAATAAAGTAATGGTGTAAGATAAGTAGATAAAAATGACAACCTAAGAACCCTTGATCTTCAAAGAAGAGATATCTTCCAAGAGTCAAACTAAGGGCTTGCAAGAGGAGATGATCCTCAAGCTCTCCGTTAACTCCTAAAGTGTGTGTGTTAATTTGTGAACCCCTGGTTCAGGTAGAGAACAGAGAGAGAGAGAGAGAGAGTCCCATGGGGATGTGTATGTTTGAGAGAGTGAGAGCCAAACCTGTCTTCGGGATTAGTTGGTATTCCCAAGTCTCCACTACGAAGTCTTCGACTCGTGTCCTCGATTTTAAGTTGCACTGAAATAAAAACGGGGTTTAAAAAGGGCATAAATGCCCTACAATTAGAACCATCATTGAATACACACAAAAAAAGGATTGATGCATGAAACTAAATAGAATATGAATAGTGAATTAAGCATGGAATCAAAAATCAAGGATGAATGACTCCCAATTGAGTCGAACGAACAGAGAGAAGAGCTAGCTCATTTGCCTGGAGAAGAGACTTACGTAGATATCCTTCTTCCTGATCCTTGGAGAGTCCGTTCGGGATCATGGTGGGCATTCCAGGGATGAAAGTCTTTTCGGATGTTTCTCCAGCCCATCGGCTCTTTCGCTTTCGTTTACGCTCCACTTTGGCGGCCAGTGCGGCGGATGCAGCCCTTGCAGCTTCCACGGCCTCCGCCGCCAGACGCTTCCTCTCATTGCTCGCCCCCCATTCCTCCGATGGCGGTGGCGGCGGCGGGGGCGGCTGATCCAGAGGTAATGACTCCATCTCAGAGGAGGAAGAACACAGATAGGAAGGGTTCAGAAGGGACGCCGAGGATGGAACTCCGAGTGGGGGCATGGGGGACCGCCCGCGCGAGAGCCCAGAGGCGTGTTGTTGGCTCCGGACATGGAGCCACCGTTCCGCGACATGATTCCACACAGGATGAGGAGCCGATGAAGGAAGTCGATTTGATTCAATCAAATGATGGGGGGGGGGGGGGGACACACAAGCTACAACGACAGAAAGAGAGAGAAAGAGAGAGTCAGAAGAGAGAAAGAGAGAGAGAGAGGAAGAATGATTTAAATGGAGTCACATTATGGAGATGGGGAAGGAAAAAGAGACGACTTTCAGTCTTCCAAGGGACACGCACTTTCTCATCTTTATCTCTCTCTTTCTATTTAATACGAGTTCATGATGAAGGAAAAAGGAGCTCTCTCAAGCTTCTTTACAGCGATATGTGACGCGTCATATGGAAAAGTATTTGGGGAAAAATACACAGTGACTTATTTGTATTAAGTCATCAGTGGTGGGCACCGCTCACTTTTTTGCTGTTCCGCTCACCGCTCACTTTGGGCAACTGATCCGGTCCCGCTCATTCGCTCATTTTTGAATACTGCTGTTCCGCTCACTTCATTCCGCTCTTCCGCTCAGGTTGGCGGAATAGGTCCGCTAACCTGTAGCTTCTCTCTCCGCTCAGAGGTCGGGTTCGGGTTACAAACTTATCCATGACTCGTGATTCGTAAAAAAACGAAAAAAGTAAAGTATACTGACTCAGAGTGACCGTCAGACAATGAAACACACGAACACAAACGTATACACAGAGAGAATAAGAGAGTGCCAGAGAGAGACAAAACTTGTACGCCGAGTAAGTACTAAGTGGTACTAAGTAGGGTCCCATATAGCCATTTAATGACGTCATCAACATATGTGTTATGACGTCATTTTTTCAGATGGATTTCTAATCATACTACATGTAATAATTATTTATAATTATAACAAAGATATTTTATCTCTTTATATTTAGAGAAGAAAGAGAAAAGTTATATTATAATAATGTAACTTTTCTCTCTTCTCTGAATATAAAATGAAATTCTATATGGGACCTGAACGCAACCTCTTTGTTATGACGGGGGTACACATTTTATATATTAAGAAAGGACTGATGTCACTTATTCTCTCTGCGTATACACAATAACTGCACGGACGTGAACTGAGTGGCTACGCGTGGCAACACTGCTGCCACGTGTCTAGACAAGAATAAAACAATTTCTGGCGCACCTTTTTAGTCCATGCCACGTTAGCGGCATTACATTTAGAGCTAAAAGCGAGAAAAAGTAGTCTTTTTTCTTTGAGTAATCCTTTTTAATAACGGAATCTTTTTTTTGAGCGGTGAGCGGAAGTTAATTTTAGAGGGTCCGCTCACCACATTCCGCTCACTTCTCACAAAGATGATCCGCTCTTTGCATTTCGCTCACCAATTGCTCCTCCGCTCAGAGAGGGACGAGCGGAATAATGACGGAAGTGCCCACCACTGATTTTTAAAGTCATCATAATATTTATTAAGCAAATCTTTTTTTTTGAAAGCTTCCCCAACAAGACCAGGATATGCAACAAAGGCTATGTTTTTTATTCTTAACAGTACACTTCAGCTATTATAGGGGTGAAAAGATACACACATTGATTCAAGCTTAAAATTTTGACTTTTTCGACATTAATTAATGAGGTTAATGACTTCTCTATGCCATTAAAAAGGTGCTGGTTTGTCTAGGAAGGACTAAAAATAGTTAATTATTTTATTTTTCCTTATTTAGAGCCGTGAATATTAAATCGAACGCACTATGATAAATTCAATTTAGGTGAAATTCATTTACTGAGGATTATGTGTGAAAGACGAGTCACATAATATCGCATTAATTTAAATGTAGAAACAGGGAAGCTTCTCTTTTTTTTTAAAGGGCCCAGGACTGAAGGGATAATAATAATTAGGATCTCTGCGTGATGATAGGTGTGGGCAAGGACAGCTTCTTGAGGAGCCAAATCCCTGTGATTTTGGAGAGGTTCTCATTCACCAAGTGATCTTACCGACGTCTTCCCAAACAAAAAAAAATAGAAAGAGAGAGAATAATGACGTCATACGAAAAAAACAAAAATAATAGCTATTTTGTGGCTATATATGTGTATTAAGTGAATTGAAGAGGGGGAAGAAGACCTTAATGAGGTGTATTTTGTTTATTCCAATGTAAGCACTGAGCCAATGAACACTGGGGAAGAAGAGAGTAAGCAGAGCATTTAGCCAATGAATGCTGAAAAAAGACCTTAATGAGTGTATTTTTACATAGAGATCTCTATGATCAACATACGATGACGTAGAAACCGGGGGAAGACTATCGTATGTAATTACTTAGTCTAATTATGTAGTGGTTAGAAGAGAGTAAGGAGGTATATTTGTACATGCAACCGGGGGAAGACTATCGTATGTAATATTTAGTCCAATTATGCGGGGGAAAAGAGAGTAATTAGTAATTAAAGAGGGGGAAGAAGACCAAACGGTCGTGAGGAAGGCGGACTCCAGGAGCTTGGTAAAATGTGCCTGGTCGTTTTACTTCGACACCGAATCCGACAGGCACTCCAACATGATGGACTGAATGAAACAATATGACCTACGCTACCACTCGATCAAGATTAACGACTAATGGAAAAAGAAAATGGTCCTACCCGGGCCTAAGTCAAGTTATTTCAGTTTTATAAACAAATAAAAGAGAAAAATATTTGGACCCATCATCAAATAATGTGTTTGGAACATTGACAGCTCTTTTTTTCAATAAGTAATATTCTTAAAATATAGATTAACATTTTTGTACGACGCAACTACTGGGAATCTTTTGGACTCTGTTAAATATATGGAATTTTATTTCAGTGAAAACTAATACTGTATCATAGCATAATTTAAAGCAGAAATGTGAGGTTGAGAAGATATTCGAGTTAATTTAGAAATTATATAACAGCCATTAATGGATGAAATCATTTATATCCATTGAGTATCCATCTTATATTGGTCGTTAGTTTTATCTCAGACAAATATGCAAAATAACAATGTATCAGATTTGTTGGCGTTCGCGATAATTGTTGTTCACCAAAAGTTATCGTTCATCGTTCGTTTTTAAGATTGATCGTTCGTTTGTCATTCGTCATTCTGAAAAAATCGACTTTTTAGGAAGGAAAAAAATCTTGTCATTCTGAAGGTTTTTTTTAGAAAGGAAATTTTCCCATGAAAAAGAAAAATCTTATTGTTTTTTTTTGGCGCCAAAAACGAACGACGACGAAGAATCTTTGTTGTCGTTCGTCAAAATTTTTGTCGTTCATTGTTTGCGAACGACGAACGATTATAAATGAACTACTAATCAACAAGTCTGATATGCATGTTGGTCTTGGTTACGAACCAGATATTATGATATCTGGTTCATAAGTCATACAGTCCCATCCACAGTTTTATTCGATATCAATATTTCTAGCTTCCCCCAGTAGGGCTGTCTTAAGCAAACGCAAGCACTATCAATATAACCAAAGTATATAGAATGGTCCAGAAGGAAATGGACCAGGAAAATACGGCCTAGATGAAATGACCCAAGATAGAAAGAAAAATGATGACCCAAATACATGGGTAGGTAAGTATTTGAGTGAATACAACAACGTATTGATCAGATACTATTTGTCATATAAATTGAGCTAATGATGGCAAAACATCATTTATTTTTTAACTATAGATGAGTGATTTCCTTGTTGTGTTTATTTTTTGGACCTTTTTTCTATGTGTCATCATTTTTTCTTTTCTATGTTGGGTCATTCTTCTTGTCCCATCTTCTTTGGTCATTTCTTCCTAGGCCATTTATTCCTCATACCATATAGAATACAAGGGTATTAATTTATGTGTCATTGATAATGATACGTCATTAATTTTATTATGCGTTCAAACATAATAAAGAGATATAGAAATCTTATTCCCTTCAATAGAATGTCGAAGGAACGAAAAATATATATTATGACCCGGCCCGGCTTGAAAAATTTAAGTCCCAGCCCGGGTCCCGGCGAAAAAGGTGTCCCGGTCGTTTCTGAATATATATGTAATATATATTATATATTATATATATATATATATATATATATATATATATATATATATATATATATATATATATATATATAGGAAACTCCATTGACACCTAGGATGGCTAATTAAAACTCTGAAAGCGAACTACTTATGGAAAATCACTTTGCTCATGACCGGTTACATACGGTGATACTTATCCAGGATTAGCCAGGAGTTTGCCTTATTTATAAAAGGTAGAGGAATGTTTTAAAATGGGCTGTAGGGTCTGGACAATCAACTTCGTGGAAATAAACGACGTTTTACACGCATATTTGACCTTAGGTTTGTATAATTTATCGCATATCTTTAAAATTTTGAGAAGGTAGCGACTTATTTTCTAAAAAAAGTGTCCGCAAGAGTGACCTTATTTGTTGACAAAATAAAAAAAATACGCGTCCACTTTGTCCAGAATGACGGCATTAAAAAACATTTTTTGAACTTCTTTTCTAAGAAAGAAAAAACCGTTGTCATTTTTTGCTCAGAATATTATTTTAATTGTTGTTTCGCATATTTAGTTATTTTTTTGGTTTATTTTTTCTGCTTATTTAATTGATTTTTTTCTGCATATTTCTGGGCATATACAACATTATATTTGTACTCAATTCCTCCAAACCTGGTTATAATCTATATATAATATATTTTATAACTTTATTCATATTTTGTATACTCGTATACTTTCACCTTCACGAGTGACATCCCTCAGTGTTTAGAATTGAGATATCGAAATAAACAGAAGAAGTCGTGTGCAAGGTTCGACATATCTTATATCCAGCACAAACTCATGAATAGGAATCCCATTGGAATTGGACAAAACCGTCCGTACTTTGAGAATATTGGTTATCCTCTTCAAAATGGTGGAATCCCTATGAGGCTTCAGATTAGATCATCTTTGCTTGAAAAGAGTTCAAATGGATCAAGTCAAGAACACTGAGCTAAAAGTTTAGATTTCCTTGACAATCAAACACACCCCTTAGAGCAAATGAGTAAAAAGATAACAAACCATGGGATTCCCTCATTGCAAGTTTTTGGATATCTTACTGTTGCTATTAAAAAAATACTATTTGCAGTGAATGTGATAACTTTTAACGAAAACAAGTTATAAAACTTAAATTGCATTAGGTGACAATTTATTATTCTTATCCTTTAATAACTGATTATAATACAATAAAGTTACAAAATAACAAAAGACATCATACGGGATAAAACCAATAAAACCTCTTTCAATTTTTTTTAAAATATACATATAATTAGCAAACAAACATAAGGCACACAATGAAAATTAATTAGAGTACAAAAAACCTTCACTAGTCTTATATGTTACATTACCATCTTCAAGAAGGCAGGATTTACATCCGAGCCTTTGCCACTTTTTCCCCTTCTTTGCTGTCAAGATGGGAAGTTTCCACGTGTATTATGAAATGCTTGTTTCATGCTACTTAATCATGCTTTAAACATTCCATCAACATATAATGACCGTGCTATGATTTATTTTTCCTATGAAATACAATATCCATTTTCTGACTCTTATAATATTTTGAACACGTTGAGAATGGATCTGCAAAAAAATCACATTGCGTATATTGTATGTTTATCAGTAAACACGAAAACCTTCCATCTCTTCAGATGATAAGCAAGATTTCTTAAAACGATATCTTGTTGAGAGGCCTCAATATGTTGATAATGCCTATTATAATAAATATATATATATATATAATGGGTTTTAACACCCCTATGCAAGCCATACTATTCAATATAACCACGTATGACGCATATGAATGAAACATGGATATTACAATTTTTAAATATATCTTGGAACAATTGATATATTTCAATAGACTAAAGACTCTTTTTCAATAGCCTATTCAGAGACTAAAAATGAAACCATCATCATTTCTACTGGTGAAGGTATTTTATATATCATATACCCTTGATTTCATTTATGAATTATTATATTATCCGCTTTTTTAACCTTTATCGGTAGAGTAGTGAACCCCCCCTTATATGTCTCAGATCTCTTCCTAGGGAATGCGTCAAGAGAGATAGCCATATTTTTCCATTGGTACTTGACTTGGTGATAGAGAGACCAAAACAAAAAGAAAGAGAGAGAGAGACTAAGGAGAAGGTATACAGAGACAGAGTATAAAGAGGGAGTGATGTAGAAATGGGACTGGACTTCTGAAGTAGCGGATCTCTTGTTGTGATGTTGTCTGTCCACGGATCCCGACCGAGTCTTCCTTGATTCATAGCGTCTGTGCTTTTGATTATTGTTGACATCGTCCAACATGGCTACATCTCAGATCGCCTCCATGCTGGACGAGCTCATGGGCCGCAACCGGAATGTGGGTCCCAAGGAGTCTGTGCGTGAGATCCATTGGAGTGACTCCGAGGTCTGCCGCTACTACCTCGTCCAGTTTTGTCCCCATGAGCTCTTCACCACACCAGGCCGACCTGGGTCCCTGCTCGAAGCTCCACGACGAAGAGCTCAAGGCCCAGTTCCTGTCCGCCTCCCCGGAGCACTACAAGAAGGCCCAGTACGTGGACGACTTCCTTCGCTTCTGTGCTCGGATGCTCCACGAGCTTGCATCAAGGATCAAAAAGGCCAAGGAGCGACTCTCACTCACGCAAAGAGAGCAGCAAGAGCAAGGAGAGCCAGAGGAGGAGCTCTTTCTAGGTGGAGTCCTCCGGGGGAACACACAGGAAGCCAAAGAGCGAAGGCATCAATCGAAGTCCTCTCCTCACGTATCAACGGACTCGTTTGAAGAAGCCGAGGCCAAAGGGTCTCTGGGGAAGTGGAAGAGGCCCAAGGGCTCCTCAAGCTCACGGACAGTCTCCGGCAAGAGCGGGATGCCTTCGCCACGCCGCCCTACCCAGCGAGCCCTCCTCACTCTCCAACTCCATCATGCTGCAGCAAAAGGCCATGGAGGTCTGTGACGTCTGCGGGGCTTTTCTCATCGTGGGAGACGCGCAACAGCGAATCGACGATCATCTCTTGGGAAACAGCACATGGGATATGCACGACTTAGAGCTGCCACGGATAAAATCACGGAGAGGACAGACGGAAAATGCGGGAGGAACGGGAAAAGGAACGGAAGAAACAACGAGAGGAAGAGCGGAAAAAAGGAGAAATCCCCACCTCGATCCTCACGGAAAAAAACGGGATCGACGCAGTCGATCTCGGAAGAGAAGCAAGTCGCGAAAGCGGAGTCGATCTAGGGAAAAGCAGAGTCGATCTAGGGAAGGCGGAGTCGAAGCCGAAATAGTCGACAGAGACATGTTCGAAAAAGAAACGTTTCCAGGGACAAACGCAGCCCTTCACGAAGAAAAGACTAAAACGCCCTGGACATTCCCTCTAGTAATTATTATTTAAAATGATATTTATAACTTGTATGATGAACCCGTTGCAAAATCCTTTTCTTTGTATTTTCACACTGTGTTCTAAGTGGGGAGGCGTGTCTAACGATACTTTACCCCCCATTTCTAGGCGTCGAATGGAGATCTTCCAACAATCCTTAGCTTAGTATGTTATGAAAACAGCGAGAGACTATTGTATCTTCTTCCTTAATTTATTATCAATTGAGCGCCGAAATGGATAATAAATATCAAACAAGTAAGTGAATCTCTTGTAATCATATGAAAACGTGCCTATTCTTTCAGTCTCATCCTTCCTCGCCGAATAAATAGATATTCTTTGTTCCATCATCCGACGGATCAAATTAGAGATTCACTAATGAAAAGGTATTCCATTTAAATTAATTATCTCCCTTTCTCTCTTTAAACCTATGTTTTGGAAGGAGGAAGAGATCTTCTAGAACTAGTCTCCACAACCTCTTTTTGGCCCAACCCTTAACTCCAATTTGAAATTTTTATAATGCTATGAAAGTGTCGCTTTTGTTTGAATTTTCGAGGGGGTATTTTCAAATATATGGAAGTTCAATAATCCTTTACTAAAATATAATTGTAAAAACAATTTTGCATTACAATACTGTCGAGATATTAAAGAAGTCTTCTTGAAGTATTTCCATTCGATAATTTAAGAAAATAGATACTTATATTTACTTGAAATATAATGAAATATGCTCATAATACCTTTTCATTAAATTCAAGTATTTTATATATATATATTTCAGAATTTAATTTATTAAATGGTTCTTATATTAGCCATGGCATAGATATAGTTGAATATCTACCTATGACTTTCGTATAAATATAATTCTTGTTGCTTTATTAACATAATAATCGTATTTTCACTATATTTCTCATTGAAAGTTTGAAATTCAGTAAGATTTGTCATCAGAATATTTAAATATTGAATATTATTTTAAGGTTTTGCAATAGAGGTGGAGAATGATGAGTGGATATTTAATGGCCCATATATTAAAAATATAAGACAAAAAAACCGATTATATCATGTTAACTTTCAATATTATTCATTTAACTGACATGTCTTATAAGGGTTTTTAGGCCAGAAGAGGGAAGAGTGGACTCTTACTCTGATGTAGAGAAACAATGATAATAAAGAACACACTGACATATGCGATGATGGACTCATTTTATTTATCAGGGGTTAATGTTTCGATGTTCCGTATGCTTCGAGGAAGTGCTTGTGACTCTCGTCGCTTCATAAGGTTCGTTCTTTTGAGCTTGTTTTCCTTGGCACCGTTCTTGGGGCTCTCCTCAGTTCCTGCCATGGTCACTGCAAAGTCCGTGAGGTGCTTCATGACGCCCTCAATGGACCCTTTTCGCCTCAGGTCGCTGACGAGAGCTCCATTGCCACTACTGGTGTTACCATTATTATTATTGCTGATCGTGACATTGTGTGTTGTTGTTGAAATGGCTTTGATTGAGGAGTGTGTTGCTTAGTGCGGAGACTTGTGAGGAGAGGGAGCCCAGGCTGGCTCGAAGGGCCTCTTGACTCGCCTTGAACTCCTCGTTGTGGCTCAGAAGAACTCGGATCTGAGCCTTCACGTCGTTTACGATGTCCAACTTCTCCTCGATGACCTTGCTGGAGTCTCCGTGGTAATGAATGGACTTCTCGCGGTACACGGAGTTGACGCGCTTACGGGCTGCATAGCGACTGAAGGGCGCCTCTTGCGAGATCGATGCCTAGGGATAAAGAGCAAAATGATTCTTCGTTTTGATTTATGACACAGGTTACAATACGAGTAGCCTGTGGGTGTATAATTATATATTTCCTACATGTAAGTTTTTTCGATTGTGTGTGCACAACTTTTAAAATAAAATATTGCATTAATCTAGACATAATTAAGCATAATTGTGTTTGTTCATCGAAGCCAGGAAACTTTAACGTTAAAGTTTATCAAAAAAGTTTTTTTTTGTTCTCAGGAACGTTTCTTTTTAACTTATTGAGTAGTTACACAAGTATCCGTCAAAATTACTTGATGATCCCTTAAAAATAAATTCAAATGTCGGTTTTTATTTTAGGATTTATACCTTTTTGCTCTCGGCCGTATTAAAGCTATCATTCTAATAATTTGTGATATAAGTAGTCAAGTCTAGTTTGGTATCGGTTTATTAAAGTAAAGTATACTTCCTCCCTAATTTTGTATAGCTCCACCACAGCTAAAGGTAATATTAAAAGATAAAAAAAATATCAATTGGTACTATGTTAAAACATGTATATTGCAATCAAATGGAATCACATTCATAGTCAAAAAGTTTCTAGCCTAGGGAATTATTTGTCTGAAAGCAATATACTTCTTAATCTCTGTAGTCTTGATATTTTATTTAATAAAAATAGTCAAAATACCCTCTTTGTGAAGATTAATTTTCATCTCGATGAATTAAGATTCTGAATGATTAATTGATTTCGAATTATTAAAACATTCAGTTAAATAAGGCCTCCCATGGCAACATATCTGCTTGGTGCTAAGCGTCTCACTACGAACACCTCGCCTCTGATATATAACAGTTAAATAAAAAAAGCAAAACTGTCAAAAAGAATACGTTAATATAAATTATTGAACAAGAAAGACTAAAACAATATCAAGATTTCCATATTTTATTTTGATTTAAAGAATGTTAAAGGCAGTTTCCCTGTATATTAATTTTCCATTTCTTAATTATGACAGCATGTATACTTTCTAGCTTATTAGTAAATCATTATTCATTAAATGAGTGCGTCCTGCTTCGTTGATAATGATGATTAACCACCTCACCTTGTAGACACAAGCCAGTGTATGGCCTCCGTTATGTCTTTTGGAAGGCGATCCTCTCGGAGGTCATTGGGTCGAATGTTGTATATGTAGCTGTATCCATGTGGAACTACGAGAGCCTTTTGATGAAGGACCCCCAGGACCGAATGGGCAAACAGTGTAGGAGACGCGAGAATAGCATGCTCTCAATGTGGGATATAAGCTCGGTTTGACGAACCAAACGGTCGAGTCCAGCTGATTTTTGGAGGCCCTAATGAGAGCCAATAAGTGAATTGAAAGAATTAAAATGAATATAGGATTTATTCCTTTGGTTTCCCCAAAGTGCTTCATAGATGTCGAAAGCTATTGGACGAAAGGAATGGACAAAACATAATAATGCCGCTTTAAATTAAGCAATGCGTTGAATGTAATTAATTCGTACAATTTCAAATAAGTTAATAATTTATTCCTAACGTTTGCATAAATGATCACAAAAGTTGAATGTAAACAAATAAAAATAGAAGGCCTTTTAAACATCGCGCAAAAAATTAAATTCAAGAACTGCGACATTAAAATGATTCATTCCTTTATTCCTAAAACTGTTCACAGACGTTAAATGTCATTGGCTGAAAAGAGGGGAAGAAAAAGAAAATCAGCTAATGATAGAATGAGGACACAAAAAAAAAAGCAGTTGACACTCTTAAATATCAGTTTTAAGTTTGGCTAAATGAAATGGGACGACCCAATATATAGGTGATTGAATATTAACGGTCCCAAAATTGTTCACAGAACTCAAAAGTCATTAGCCGAAAGGGAAACGAACTAAAAATAAGATCAACCTCTTGACACTAATCAATATCGAGAAATAAGTTTTATGAATTCAGACAATTAATATAATACTATATTTATTTTTCGAAATTGATAACATATGGTTTATTGGTCTAAAGCAGGAGTCGGCAACCCGCGGCTCTTAGAGCTGCCTTTGTGGTTCCCTGGAGCTTTTCCATAAACGTTAGAAAATGGAGAATGATGGATATTAAAATATATAGGACCAAAATGTGCACCGTATGAAGGTTATATAAGGAGTATTTTTTTTGCGGCTCCAGAAACATTTTTTAATTTTTTTTTGGTCCGTTATGGCTCTTTTAACATTTTGGGTAGCCGACCCCTGGTCTAAAGGAAGAAACAGAGAAAGAAAAGCTGACTTTAACGCCACTTATGAAGCAACAAGTCTCAGTCTTCTAAAGTTATGATTCACAAACTCAGAAATGATCCTAAAGTCTTTTATTTATATGTAAGTGCTTATAATATGTTTTTAAGGCATAAAAACAGCATTTGCTTGTGTTTGCTGGTTTATGGGATTGATGTATGTCTCCTTCTTTTTGGGTTTAATTCAAAAACATTAATAAAATATATGTTAACTCATGGGCCAAAAAGAATGGAGAGTAAGACAAAAATAGCCGACCCCTAATAATAAAATTTCGACAATGTAAATAAAGAAAATAAGAGGAATATAAGATTGAAAAGAAAAAAAAAGTTATTATATTATATAAATTATGAGCACTTGACATTTATTTTAACTTTATACTACAAAAGGACTCACAATTGTCTTGGATATTTTTGCCTATTTTTGTGGATATATATACCAGAGCTGGGATTTGGTAGATAGAAAAATCTACCACCGGTTCGATATTCGGTATATACCGATACCGATCGATATCGGTATTCGGTAGTAGATTTTATTATATACCTACAGTATCGATTGATATTCGGTACGGTAGATTAGAAAGAGAGAGAAATTTATTTATGTATCTACTTTTACTTCATATGCATTTCATATCGGACAGTTTATAACAAAGGACAAATAAATACATCATTTGTTATAATTTATTAGGGATTATTTGAAATTCAATACATACTAATATTATATAAATTATATATGTACATACTTGGATTTTGTAGGAAATGGAAGGCTATAATTTTTTTCATTTACTGTCTCTTATTATACGTTGTCCGATATAAATGCACTTTCAGGTACTCTAGTATTCAATGCATAGCATAAGCTTACATTGAATGTCTATTATGTATCTGCTCTAAAATACCATAAGTTATGGTTGTTTATTTATTTTCGAAGTCAAGTTCTTCACACAAGGGAGCGCTTGGGCAAAGCGACAGTTGAACGATGTTTCTCTGCTTTGAAGGGAATAAGCTCTTTATATATCTATGCCTATGTGAATGTTACAAAAGTCATACTTTCAAATATACCGTACCGATAGTCAATCGGTACGGTATTTGGTAGTTTCTACCGAATATCGTTTAATCGGTTCGGTATTTGAAATCTACCGTCGTAGTATCGAATGCCGATTTACATTCGGTAGTCGCAGCTCTGATATACATACATTAAAGAAAGCCCATCAAATTTAGGATATTTTCAATGAGGATGCTACATAATAGACCTCCCTTCTCGGCAGTCGCCCTCAACATGAGAGACAATCACGCTTCCATTGAGCAAACGCACTCATTTATGTAGATGTTAGGCGCTCTTATATTCATATCTCTGCGCATGAACAACAAATTTCGTAATAAAATACATTCAAAGAAGTAAATCGGGGAATCAAAGGAATAAAACCATCACTGCGGGTGTCTTTATTTCAAGAACAAAACTCCCATCCATCCTCCCTTCATTCTCTGCTTACCTGAATGTCACTCACAGCGAGACCAACAAGGAGATTCATAAGTATAATGCTGACTAGTAGAACAAATATGAGGACCATGAGATGCCCCGTAAACACAAAGAGATTATTTCCATTCTCATAAATAAAGTTTTCATACTCTATTTCCCCTGCCATCATGACCAGGGTTTAATGACGGCAGACAAAATCCCGGAGCCTTTAACATTAAAGCTTTGGTAATTGGGGAAAAGGACGCAGAAGCTGAGAGCGAAAGCCACTAGGAGGCAAAATAAGCTGCTAGAAACTTGGCAAAGTTCTTTGCCACAGTGGTGAACATTTGGACATAGATCCCAAAAGTGGGGAGCCTTCCGATCATGAGCATGAGCTCTCCCCCGACGAGAAAAGACCCAATGGCGGCCGCATGATGCTGCCACACACCAATAAGGGGTATGTATTTGTCCAAGCTTTGAAATGGGTCCCGATGAAAGCTGACGAGGATGACGTTGATTATGATTCCCACCTGGACCCAGTTCTCCCAGTTGTAGAAATACATCTTCTGGGAGTGCGCGAGCTGGAAGCACTCCTTCCCCATGAGGATTGTCGTGGAGAACAGAAGGGATATCCAGACGAGAAGTGTGAGCATCGTGACCTTGCATTGCTCCTCGAAGGGGTCCAGACAGTCCCCGCTCACGGACTCCCAATGAGGAATCCGCTCATTTTTAAAGTCTGTCTCATTCCCGTACTTGCAGTTGTCTTTGATGACGCACTGTCCGGAATAATAGACCTGAAGGACGAACGTGGTATGGAGAATGGTGAAGAGGAGATGGAAAAATGAGGGACACCAGGAAGAACTTCCGCACTTTGAGCCATTTCAAGTGGAGGAAGCTCTCGCAGAGTGGATGCTTGAGGAGATGATTGTGGCCTGTCTCAATGAAGTTGATAAACATGTTGGACTCCCCTCGGGTACGGTTGGGTATGAGGACGCGGAAGTCCAGTTTGAGCTCGCAGTCCACGTTCGTTGAGTCGTGGTCTGCGAGGGTAATGGCGTGGTCAAGCA
>CP045891.1:31301349-31321650 GCA_013387185.1 Caligus rogercresseyi
TACAGGAAATCCTACAATCGGAGAACCTTGAAGCACTATCAAAGTTAGAAGAAGTTCAATCATTTGACTTACCCACAGCAATTTATTTGCTATTATATACAATAAGTAAACCATACATTAAAGGTTTATATAAATAATGAAAGCAAGTCCAATTTTACGAAATATAAGGAAAATATAGTCATGTTTTGACGTAAATACTTCCATATGAATTTAAATAAGCTTAAATATTCTATGCAGATATATCTTCAACTTTTTTTACATATTGACATTTTGACTTTAATTTTTTGGTTTTCCCAGAAAACATTGTCTTTTTGCCAAATTGTAATTAAATGTGTTAGGTTATGAATCAGCATTATGGCGTTAAAATAGTCCATTGCACCTTGGACCATGAAATGAGTTTTATCTAAATGACCTTCCCTCTTCGGGAGTCGAATCTGTACCTCAACATTGAGAGTCGACCTAAAAGGATGAATACAGTGCAAATTAAATATTTGAGGTGGTTCAGCAAGAAATCAATTCTAAATGAAATAGTGAAAATGAGAAAACACATTTTTAAGTGTTCTACTTCATAAAAATGACGGCCAAATATTCCAAAATCATTTTAAGACAAGTTGCGACCGTTTTTACCCATGAATGTCATTTTTAATTCAATAAGTTTGAATTTTTTTCTTCTATTGGACTTATTTGTTATAGGATTCAACTTCACATGGCTCCGATATGATCCCTCAAAGATATTCCCTTTTTTCATAGCCATAAGAGATTTATTCCTTTGCAATTGATTAATATATCATTAGCAACTATCGGAGCCTGTATTCACTAATCAAAATTTTCAAAAATTCAAACACAGAAGAATTGTACCAATATATTATAGTGAGGTAACTCACTTTCACAAAATCTATTTAAACTGGGATTCTTGCTGCACAATCATATTTTGTAAATCGTTTTTCAGTTCTAGAAAATTGTCCGCGGGAAAATTGATCACAATTCACTATATAAAATGCATCATGCTTCATATAGCCTTGCAAGCTCTTCCACATTGGGGTTCCAACCCACTCCTACTTGATAATTGAAGAATGAAAACAATTTGGTAGAGGTCACGGGTCTCATTGGGTAACATATAACATATTGGGTGTCAAACCAAAGATGGGCAACAAGAATCATGCCAATATCATTTGTGTTTTTCAAGCCCACAACCCATAGGCCCTCAGGTTCCGTTGATCACAACTATAGCATATTGGGGCTTCCACCCCCATCGCTAACGGCAATTGGGTTCCGCTAATATCACTATAATGTAATGGGAATTCAAACCCACTCCAATGAGTTCTGGGTTCTGGCGATTACATATATTGCATAATGAGGCAAAGGGTCCATAGCAGTGGCTTCAAGTCACCAATATTTAATAATTGCGATTGTCGAAGCTCTAAGGCCATGGGCCGTAGCTACGGTTTTATTGTGGTTTCAAACCTACGCTTAGGTTTGAAACTACTATACGCTATAGTTGTCATCGGCGGAACCCAATGGCATTTGTCAGTATATTTTAACCCCCAATTAGCTATAGTTGTAATGAGTGGAATAATAAGGCCCATTAGGGCTGGCTTTAAAATAAAATATGTAATATTGGCGAAACTTGTAGGCCTAAGGAAGGTTGGTTTGATGTTCCAATATGCTATAATTGTACTATGCAGATCCAAGGGCAGTTAATTCGAAACCCTAATATGATATTATTGTAATCGGCTTAATTTTATATAGTGTATTACAGAAAATTTTCCGGTGGTCAATTTTCCTACGGGTAATTTTCCGTTCACCAGTTTTTCTGATTATATTAACTACTGAAATGCAGATGAAGACTCTATTATACTTAACAACATTTGATACCATTATTTAGGTCCTTGCAGAAAAGCCGGAAGCCTTTCGGAATCACCTTCTACTCTGGGCATCGTGGAAGGGACGTATCAACCTGGTTCTCTTTCTCTTGGAGCACAGAGCGGATCCAACACTACAGACCTTGACGGCCGAACCTGCCTTCACCTGGCAGCCTGCAGCGGGGACATTGACACCCTTCGAACCCTCCTCTCCTCCCCAGAGATCAACGTGAACTCCTTCGACAAGCAGCATCAGGCAACACCCCTTTTTTGTGCAGCTCTCTCCCCCAACACGAGGTCATTCGGAGCCTCATCGAGTCCGGCTGCGACATCAATGCAGGCCTCCATGACCATGGCTCAACTGCACTTCACTGCGCCGTGAAGGCTAATGCTGTGGAAAACGTGAGGCTCTTGCTGGAAAGCGGTGCCGTCCCCAACAACGTCCTTCTCTTCAGCGAGACCCCTCTTCACACGGCGGCCTCCATGGGCTACCAGAGGTCGTGAAGCTTCTCATTGAGAATGGGGCCTGTCTGGAGGTTCTCATGGGGACCATGAAAATGACGGCGCTCCAT
This sequence comes from Caligus rogercresseyi, assembly GCA_013387185.1. Taxonomy (NCBI): domain Eukaryota; kingdom Metazoa; phylum Arthropoda; class Copepoda; order Siphonostomatoida; family Caligidae; genus Caligus; species Caligus rogercresseyi. The sequence continues at coordinate 31,303,784 of CP045891.1, forward strand.
CTGGCGGCACAAGAGGGAAACTCGGAGTGCGTTCGCTATTTGGTGGAGGGAGGAGCAAACATTGATATTCGAAACGGTCGAGGACAGTCCGCTCTACACCTCGCTGCTCTCTCACAGTCCCCTGAAACAGTTGAGATACTACTTAAGCAGGTAATGTGATTGTTTTTAGGGCATAAAGTAGATTTGTAAGTGAAAAACTATCATTTTTGCATTTGCTTTGTACCTGCTTTTGTTTTTTCAACGACTTGAAAATTATAAAAACTTTTTAAAGCCATGAGTTTCCAACATTACAAGTAAAAAATAGATGAAAGATTTAATAACTTTTTAATTAATTTTTAAGACGTTTAAAACTGTTATTATTATTATAAAATATACATTTTTATAGTTTCATTGAATCATAGTAAAAAATTTACTGAGAATCTTCAAGTATTAAATTACTTTACTTCATTACTTATGTATATTATTCATATCTGTGCCATACTGAGTTCAGTTTATTACTTTAAATTTTATTTTATATATTTTCCTTTTATGAAACTTTCTTAATATTTTGCATTGGCTTCTTTATAGTATACATTTAAACAACAATTTTATTTATATATTATATTTATACAAATAAAAAAGAATTCCGATCATTTGTTCGTTCGTTTCCCTGTATCTTCCGAACGATTCATTAGATCTTGACAAAATTTTCACTGAATAGTTTTGAGAACCCAGGGAGTGTTTTAATGGAAAATTCATGATAACTATACTTATTTTATTCGCCAAAACATTTTTTGTCTATTTTTAAATTGCGAAGTTAGATTTTGACCAATTTTTTTGTGGATTATTTTAATGTGGTAAGACCTGTTCATTTTTGAGAGGGTGTTTACCGAAAAATTAGTTTTCACTATGATTACTTAAAAATAAGTTCTTTCGGTCCCTGTCTTTCCCTTCCATTTAAGTTTGCGGAAAATAACAACTTTTTTATCAACAAAAAAAACTGATTTTAATTTGAAAAATCACATATGATGACATCACTAGAATTATTCATAAGATTTTTTATATTCCAAAGACGATTTTCAAGTTAGAAAATCCCCGGGCAGCGCCGGTTTCATTCGCTAGTGCACTATATTTATAAAGTTGTATTTAGAAATATATATTTACACTATATTGAATAAGGTCATATTTACAAAATCCACTTAAAAATCTTAGGTTCCCATTGAAACCTAGAATCATAAAAATACACCAGATCCAAGAAATAGCACGAGTTTCAGATATTTCCTAATTTTAATATATATCCTATTTATTAAGAAGACTTAATTAAAAAAGAATAGAAATGAGTTTTATAATGCAAATTGTGCCCAAACACAAGGAATCATGACGAAACTAAGCATGTCAAATTTAATAAAACCAGCGACATAAATATTTTATAAAATCTTAAGAAACAAAATTGTGTTAGAAGAACATAATTAAAATTTCATACAATTGAATAAATATTTTGTCGGAAGGTGTTGAAAAGGTGATATCAGATAATAATTCCAATATAATTCCATGATGAAAAGTAGGGAATTTCCTTCATATCTATTTGAATTCATACTTTTCCATGTGCCTTAGGTGCGAATCCCAACGGAGGTGACTTTGATCGTCGCACGCCTTTGCATAGTGCCATCGTTAAGGGCTCAAGGTCCTATGACTGCGTTCGACTCCTCTTGGACGCTGGTGCAGATGTCAATCACAAAGATCGGTAAGTTAGACTAAGTTTTGGTTTATTCTTTCATGTTAAATATTTCAAAAGAGAGCGAACCGTTTCTAAAGTTTATTTGGCTCAGTTCTACTTTCGTACACCTCTTCCATATTTTAGGGACTCAATGTATATTTTATTATTTTGGAATGGAATGGGAGAGAAAAAAAGAAAGGGGAAGAGTTAGAAATAAGGAATAAGAGAGAGAGACACAGAGAGAAAGTCACACAGATATAGACACACAGATAGAGAAAGACACACAGAGAGAAAGATAATTAACTTATTCCCATCCTGAAGAGTCTCGCGATCGAAAAAGTGATTTTACGCATGGAAATGGAATCTTTGAGCACCTGGATCATGAAAGGAGGAGATTCCTCATGACTTATTCCTAGTCATTGGTCTTCAATTATCTACCCTTCCTCCATCCCCCTCTTCTAGATCTGTCTCAAATGACTACAGAGACTCCACTCATGAACCCTCCTTCTACACGTCTCTTGGACTCGCACGTCTAAAAGAACAAGTCTCTCAGGCATTTGTTTGTTGAGGAAGAGCAATGTCAGTAGTTTCCTTTAAAAATGCATTTTATACAAAAGTGTCGATAAGACAAAAATTCCTATTACAAAAAAATCCTATAATCGATCAACCGAACACAAAATGCGTCATCAGATTTTCCTTATGCATAAGTGTTATATACAAATATTCCTAGAACCATATATATATATATATATATATATATATAAAAATATTCAATTTATATTCGACCTTTCAGTAGCTTGGTCATTTTCATAAGAAAAGAAAATACTTTTTCTAATAAATTGCTGTGTGGAATGAGATAACACTGAGCTTCTCATAAATTCAGAAGGGGGATGCTTTTAAATGATGGGAAGGGGGAACGAGTAATGAAATGTAGTCGGATTATTTTCATTTTTAAGAGAGAGAAAACGTAATTAAAGGCAAGGAATGCAGATAATTTTGCCTAATTAAATTTCAGGCACCGCTCTCAGTGAATACATAGTATCTTAATGTATAATCCATTCACGTCAATAAGAACCTTTATTTACATAGATCTCATTTATAGGCTATGCCTGTTAATGAGCAATATCGTCGACCTTGACTTTAAAGCCATTGCCGTGGTCTGAATTGTTGTTATTCTTGCAAAAGCATTCATCACATGAATGCCGTTCAATAATGCATATGTTATATGCGTTTGGATGAGATAATTTAGTCTGTGAAAGGAATGGAAAAGGCTTTAATCCTATGATGGATTTAAGTTTTTAAGGCTAGTTTTGTTCTTATATATCAATAATAAAAACATACAAAAAGCCCCACTCAGCTTAACAATGAAACTAAATCATTGCAAGGACTGTGCAAATTATATGTCAACACTTTACTGCCTTTGCAGATTGTCCTGCGATATCAATTTTGAAAACCTTTCTAGCTCTTAATGTTAAGGGTTGAACAACTCCCCAATAACATTTTGAAAGGTATTTTATTGTTTGGTTTTCCAAAAGAAAAGCAAAAAATCGATCAGATGCTTCAAAAGCGATTACTTATACGATCATAATGCTAAGGCTCTTATTGCAAAGAGGTGACCACCAACGAATACATCCGATCGAGGAACTCAGAGCCATAATGCTCTCAGCGGCGGCGAGATATGGAGCACTTTCGCTACGGATACCGTCAGTTGCAGAAGACTCTTGGAGTGTCGCCGCGAAAGAAATAAAATATTTCCCATCAAAGTCGAAGAGTCTTTTGAAAATAATAAAAAAACTATTAAATTTATTGATGTTTTTTATAGATATTCTTTTATTGTGTCCATTCTATGTTAAGATATTTCTTTTATTGTTATGCATTCTATGTAAGTTATAATTTGATTTTATGTTTGTTAATCTTTTTTGAAGTTTTAAGTTTAGACTAAAATGTCTATTTATGTAATTTTAATACACAATAACTTCATTGAATAAAGATTTGTAATTTAAAAAAAAAAAAAAAAAAAAACATGAAGTTCACAAATGGAATGTCACAATATACAAGAATCTTGATTACCGAGTGAGCCACGGCAATTATGACACGGCAAATTCATCTTATATCATATTTATTTCTGCAAAAAAGTGTAGTACAGTTATAAAACTTGTCAATAACCTTTATCATCATTACCCCTGCCTATTCGTCGACGTAGCCCACTTGATGGTGGCTTTGAGCCGCCTCCTGAAAGCCTTGTGCGTGATCCTGATGTACTCTGGAACAAGAAGTCCTAGTGCTGGTTTGTCAGCGCTGATGTTAGAGTGGCCGATGATGCAGGCTCTGGTCTCAACGTGAAGCCAAACATAATAGTCGATGGGGTTCGGGTTTGAGCTGTAGGAGGGCTAACTGTCTAAATTTCCGACTCAGCCTGTAATATACCGATGGAAATAAATATATGAAGATCTATAAAATATGATCCATTAAGAATAATAATAAACCTCAATTTTTAAACACAAATAATGAACTTGGAGCAATTTTTGCACAAATTGGGACATATTGAGCAATATTTCCCATCTGGGATATTTGTTTTTGATCACTTTTGAGATTTATGATCATATTATATGATTTGAAGAATGATGTTCCATCATATCACACTTCATACATCAAAACATGCATTTTTTTAGTTACATGGGACTGAGAGGTCATAAAAGATTTGAAGGATTAAGGAGAATTCAACTTATAAAACAACTTATTTTTCGCGGGCAATGATATAAAAGGGGAGTAAAAAGCATTCACATAATTAATAATAATATTTTTTATAAAACTAATGTTGAAAAGCCCTGAATTCAATATAGAATAATAAATTCGATATAATGAACTGTAAATAAGTGATATTTGATTTTTAAAGACTTAAATAGTAAAGTATGTATATTTCAAGGTATTTCTTTCACTTAATTATATATATATATATATTCAATGATAGAGCTCTAAAAAATAAGTCATCATTCGCATTCATTTAAAGTATTTAGATGTGTTATATACCGGGAATTACTAAAAACAAAACACAGTGGACCTGGAACTTGATCAAGATATATTTCAGGAACCACATTTACAACATTTACAAATTTTGGGTACAACCAAGACCATGCCTTGGCTATCCTAATGAACAATGTAGCCTCCTCCCAGCAGCAATCATGGCCTTCAGGCGGCCCTGGAAAGTCATCCAAGAGTCCTTGATGTAATCCTTAGTCATGTCATCCCAGTATTCATTAACTGAACCCTGGATCTGGATATTTTCTGGGTGGCTAAGTTCAAAATACACCCAAATAGTGAAGTCTAAGTAGTAAACATTGGGCGAGTAAGGGGGCTTTTTGTCCATTGACCAGAATAGTAGATTTTCCTACACTCATTTCTGGACCTTGTTGAATTTGTGGGCGGGGCTCGAAATTCAAGCCTGGATAGTTGGCTTGTACCCATGGGAGCAAGCCATCCTCCAAGATTTTAATATAGTTAGCCAAATTCAGTCTGTATCAAATTAGAAACCAGATGCCTTTCTATTAGAGGCATTATTGTCGTAATAAGTTGTCTCATAGCACTTTTTGTTATTTCTCTTATTACAACGTCAATCATTCATGGTATTTAAATTGTGGCATTTAACCACAAAGCTGTATATGTCCACTCATTATGGCAAAATAAGAGATACTTATGCAAATTAAGTTATTATTATTAGTCATTGTTATTTGCCACTGATTGGTCAAAAGAATTTCAATTTAAATACGGCAAATATATTAGATATATATTCAAGCAATGCTTTGTAATAAATATAATTGCAGCATATAAAATTCGCATGGCCTCAACAACTAAACATAAACTTAAAGAAATACTATTATTTAGGAAATTGACTGTATGGCTTTGAGATACCTAAATATTGTACTAAATTTTCATTCATATATATATATATTACTGCTTAATCCACTTAATGAACTTTGAAAGACCATTTTTGATCATTTCATTACGTTGCAAACATCATATAAAAAATCTAGGACCAGTATCATTATTTTTCTTTGTCTACCAACATGTATTCTTGATGCCTCCATATAAATCCGTGCATTAATTGAGGCACAGTAAATATCCAGGCATTGTTACAAACTGATTTGCTTATAGTTTTTGAAATAAATCATTTAACCAGAAAAAAAGAGAGACAAGCATTTTAAAGGATGTTTTATGTTAGTCAGTTATTTATCCAATATATTCAATATTTATTTAGAATAAAATGGATCTTATTAAATGTTCCATTTTCTTAAAAATATATCAACTTGAGACATCTTTGTGACTTAAAATAGCTTCATGCGCCCCAATAATAAATCTTCAAATGCCTTTTCTGCAGCGGTGAGAGACGCTCAGAGAATATTAAGTATTTGTTTATTCAATAGGCATTCACAACTCTACTATGATGCATGTTGGATATATATAGGTATATATTTTTCAATAACGTGATAATATTGATGGAGTTCAAATGGCAACTCTTTTTTGCAAAACAAAAGAGTGAGAAAAAACACACAGAGGATGCAAAAAACTTAATGGTGGGTTGAGGACGACGTGACTCAGAAATCCCCCTTTTCTTGCTCACATTTTGAGAATATGTCAGCTTTGCGAGTACTTCCATTATTTAAAAGATATAGCACGACAATTGTCAGTCCGTGTCAATTATTCTCTTAGTCATAAAGAGCCATGAATATTTATGAATTAAAGTTTAAAGGTCGCAGAATATTATTGAAATGTTAAAAAGGCCATTCGACTTCCTTAAGTCTACGTCTTTGGAATTGATCCTTGTAGGTTGAAGGACAAACAGTTACGGCCCGATAACCGTAATAATAACTGAATATTCATTAGAAAAAATATATTTAATCGGTCATGAACTCTTTTTTCGGACAACAATGTACGTTTTCATTTAATCAACATAAGTTTTTGGTTCCTGGGACATTCAGCTAACATATGAAATTATAATAATATTGTAAAGTATAGCCATAAAACTCTATATATAAAATACGGGATAAAATACTCAAAATTAAACTTAAACTATAATTATACAAATAAAAAAACTCAAAAACCGATCATTGATGCATTAAATTAATAAGTATTTTATAGCTATGTTCGGAGAATTTCTTTCTCTATTGTTTTGATGGCCTATATACACAGTATTGGAGCTTATCAATCACTGAAATCATGTTGAAGAGGTTTGTAAAGAAAGTGTAAAAACGTCTTTTATATCAAAGGAGGTCCTGAACCTTTCCTCAAGTTCCACTTTCATTTCATCAAGAGGACAAAGAATTTTGTAATCGAATAGAAGATGTACGGCTGTTTCCTTTTCTTTTTTGGAAGAATATACATTTGGTGTCACTGCTTACAAATGAACAAACTTCATGAGTCTGGGGATATTAGGAAGAATTGGCCGAGGAAAATATGGACTAGGAAGGAATGGACCAGGAAGGAATGGACCAAGGTAGAAAAGGAAAATCCTACAACAGAGACGAGGGATGGGAAGTTCTAAATCAAAGACGAGGGAAGGGATTCCTCTCACGAAGACCAGGGATGGAACTCCTTTCGAAGAAGAGGGATGGGACTCCTCTCTAGAAGACGAAGGATTGGACTCCTTTCGAGGACGAGGGATGGAAATCCTTTAACGAAGACGAGGGACGGGAATTAGATGTCTTTCTGGAAGGGAGGCGACTGACTCGAGGAGGTCCAAGGCATTGTCTTTATGTGTTGAGATGCCTTCATTCGGCCGGATTGCAAAGATTGAATACTCGACTCGGATCATTGGAGGCTCTCTCATTTTATTATTGTTGACAGTGACGTCACCCCTCACTCTATCTCTTCAAAGATTCCATTTATAACAATCGCGCCCGAAATTAGGCATATATTTATTCTTCTTTATGTATTTACGTTGTGAGTGCTTCTAACATCGGTATGTTCGATATTTAAGACAATACGTATTATTTACCATAATTCGGGAGATTTTGAGCTATAATTGACTTAAAAAAGAGATTATTTATCAAAAAATGCAAAAATAAAATAATTCTATGTCATTATATACTCAGTTTATATGAAAAATCGTATTTGTACAATACTTAGATATATTCCACTCAAAAACTTGTCTACCTATGTATTTGGTCCATTTCTTCCATGAGTCATCATTTTCTTTTTCTACCTTGGTCCATTCCTTCCTGGTCCATTCTTTCCTGGTCCATTTCTTCCTAGTCCATATTTTTCAGGTCCATTTCTTCTGGACACCGGGTCTGGGTTATAACCATAGAGATATAACGACATCGAGAGCTTATTGGAATATTGAGAGAAATATGCCATTGTGGCCAATATAAACAAATCTTTAGATCTCTATGATGAGCTTACGATGACATAGTACAAATTACCTTGTTTATTTTGGGCACAGGCGACAGCTGAACGATGTTTCTCCTTAAAGATATAAAGAAATAGAGAGCAAATTGGATTTTTTTTTGCATTCTTTAGAGAAATACGTCATTTCTGGAAATATAGTATCACATCAGTACAAAAAAAGATAACTTGTTTAAGTTTAACTTTAATACTTTATGAGACACGACAATCCAGAGCATTGATTGATGAGTATTTACTCAAAAATACAGATAGAAATAGAAAGGACCCTTGTCATTTAAGTGTGTTTATATGCTTGAGAAAACAGGAAATCTAAGCATCTACAACCAAAAAATGAAATAGATTATGCATCGATTTTTTTATCCATGCACCATCATTTTCAAAGAAAGAAAAAGAGTTTTTTTTACTGAGGGAGTACAAACTTTATCTTAATAGTTTTGAAGTCTAGACGGCTTGATCCATTGTGAAGGGAAACAATCTAAAATATATTTATTATTTGAGCGGTCCTACTATTCAACTTAATGTACAGCATATTCAAGGTATTCAAATATTGAGATCGACCATAGAGAAGTTTGCTATTAGAACGAATGAATGTTTTTTTTTCTTGGGGTTGGGAATGGGAATATGTCGTTGATTTATTAGTTTCTGTGCGGGTATTTACTAATACATAGATCCTATTAAATGATCAATAAGAGGTGCTTACTCGTGAATGTACCAGTACCATAGAATGGAAGAGTCTGGACAAAAACAACTCTCCATACGAGACGAAAGTCAAAACAAATTAGATTTCATAAAATATATAATAGGTGCCTGGGTGTCAAATTAAATATTATTTTAAACAATCAAAGAGCAATAAAATGTAGGTACTTTACAGAGAAGACACTTGAATTTGGATGTTTTTTTACAATATTATCAGCAATATGACCTTTTCATTTTTGGAACAATAATATATTGTGTACATTTGATCGGTTCATTCATTCGATAAGGAAGCCTCCTTTTGTCGATATACCTCTAATTTGTGATATAATATAAAGTAGGCTGGGCGATTTTTCGATTTCGATTTATTCGCGATGTAATTTTTTCTACGATTGAAAATGACACATTCGATGTGAAAAAAAAAAAAAAAGCTCACGAAGTTGATATAGGGCATGTTTTTTGTTCCAAATTCCAAAAGCCCTGATGATTACTTTTGATCGATAAACTACTTAATGACTTCAAAATCTACTGTTGATAGAGCTGAAACGTAAATAAGGAGCATCCTCCTCTCCTATTTTCTTTTACTGACATAACTTCTTATTTTAACCAGATGTCTCCTCCTTGCCTATCGGATTTAAAACGTTTTTAATCATGCTGTTAGGCCACACATAAGGAATTATTATTATTATTACTTACATTCATTGGGGCCTATCCTGCGGTCTTATCATTAAATGCTGTGTTAAATATAAATTTAAAGCCATAATATTTCATGTGTGTGTGTGTTTACCATGCGCACAGTAGGAAAGGTATATTTATTCGAAGATATCCTCAGGGAATGCTTTAAGAAGCACCATCATGGAGATTATCAGTGGGGGATAGACAAAGAGAGGAATAGAGGTAGGTGACAAGACATACTCCTAGGGGAGGCATTCAATTTCATCTCTGTGATGTCTTCTTTGGGGGGGGGGGGGGGAGATATTCGTCTTTATAAAACTTTTGGTCAGGGTTGTGTTAAAGCAAAGTTAGAGCATTAATAAGATGCGATATTTATTATTTGAACTAATGAAATAATTTCTTGCCAGGGAATTGTTTACCTTAAACTTTCTTGGTTGGTAATGTTCTTTGCAAAAAACCCAACATCTTCTAAATGAACCTTTTTCCGTGTTTATATATACCCATAGGCGTAGGGGAGATGTTGGTTTGGGGGGGGGCAGCATTCAATTTGTCCGAATTTTAACAAGAACTGTTAAATCGGTGAAAAAATAATCGAATGAAGAAAGCTGATGTAGATTAATATTTTGTTTATAGTAATTTCATACTATTCAATACATTATTTATTTTGTTATACTTCAAAATCCGGTTGCTTTCATAATTTCATTTTTTTCTTCAACTGAAATGCCCGAATACCTCAACCAATTTACCCGAATTGAGAACTCACCCGAATTTTGGGGGGCAGTTGCCCTCTTTGCCCCCTGTCTCCTACGCCTATGTATTAACCATAGTTTAATTGATTTGAACACTTATAATTCCTGGTTGGCTATCTAAATGACCGATTCTATTAATTGAAGACTAAACTATCTCACTAATGACTTGAGGTATAAATAAATGGTTATGATATATATCCTCTGATCTCACCTACTAACAAACATTTAATCTTTTATGTCATGGACATGCGAAAATATATGCACACGTATGACTTCAAGCTAGTCAAAAGGAAACAATATGCAGTAATCTTTTTATGGTCTACTACAAATGCAATTTCGGGTGCATGAGTGTCCCTGAGTTTTTGTAGAAAAAAATATGAATAAATTAAAATGCTTTCAAAGTTAACGGACATATATTTTTTTAAATAGCATTCGCTCTATATAAGCTTATAAAATGTAGTTTATAGTTTTTTATCTACGGCAATAATTTTATTTATAAAGCACCTACATTGATTTATGCATTATCCATTTCTTTCTGTTGATACTATTAATCCATGTCGATGTGGAAACATTTCTTATCCAGAATAACCTGAAATATCACAGCAGTGACATTATGATTATTCATAAATTTAATAGCACTTTAGTTTATATTTTTTTATCTATTTTAATATATACAAAACTGCATATCATAGGCGGTCCAAACATTAAGTTACCCTTGAGGTCTTTGAGTGAGCATTTGGGATGCCTGCAAGTTACAGACATTCATGATTTGCATATAAATTGTCTGCATTAAACAAGTTATTTAACATATATCACTTACAAACTAATAAAAATACTTTGTATAACTTTTTTTTATGTACAAACAATGTATGAAGGATAATCTGTGAATGGTTTTCTCATAAACCCTCCAATAAACATAACTTTTTAGTTGCCAAATCATTTTCCGTATCTTCAGAGTGATGATCCAAAACACTTATTATTTCTCTGAGCGCGAAGGATTTCTTTAAATCAATGAATACATATGTAATATTGGAATAGTTTATTATAAGGACTTGTAAATGACCAGGGAATACACCAGGGTCGGCAATTACGTTTGGACGCGGGCCAATTTTTTTTAGGCAATGGCATCGCGGGCCATAGCTATTTTTTACATTTATTTTATTATATATACAGGGAGTACACGTATAATCAGGACTATTAAAACAAATTTTGAAATGTTGATAACTTATTTATTTATCAATATTTTTCAACATTTTTTGTTAAATGAAAGGCACACACATATATAGATATTTATTTTTCAATATAGCCCCCATCAGCGGAGACGACCATCTCGAGGCGGTGCCTGAAGCGGCTGCAGGCCTTGGCGACGACGTCCTTCTTCATATTGGCGAACTCCTCCACGATGGCGGCCCTGAGGGAGTCGAGAGTGTTGTGAGCGTGCTTGTTGGTCTTGTTCTCGACCATGCCCCAGAAAAAATAGTCGAGGAGGTTGCAGTCAGGGGAGCTGGGGGGCCACAAGTCCGGGTTCCAGTAGTAGGGGAGGTTCTCCAACAGCCACGCCTGGGTCTCCCTCGACTTGTGGGCGGGTGCATCTTCTTGTACGAACTGTAGCCCAGGTCCTTGTTGATGGTGTTGGCGATGGTCTGCTTGGAGCAGCCTATCTCGGCGGCCAACTTGGCATAGGACTTGTTGCGTCCTCGTTGACCTTCCTCTTCACTTCGGCGACAAATTCGTCGGTCCTGGTGGCCCTCAGGGACCGAGAACGCTTTTTGCGATGAGCATCATTCTTTTTGAAAGAGTTCCAAGCCTTCCACTGGTCGTAGACGGTCGACTTGAGGTAGTTGAAGAACTCTATCACCTCCTTCGGACTCCTCCCGGCACGGAAGGAAGCGAACATCGCATGCCTTTTCTCCTCTTCGATGGCTAAATGTTGACAGATTTTCCATCTGTTTTTTTTTTGGCAGATAGATAGGATGCAAGCGCAGTAACGTACATATGTGCGTTGCAATATCTCAAAAAACAAAGCCGACATAACCGATCAAAGTTAGTCTGGATTATACGTGTACTCCCTGTATATAAGATATTTTTTTTACATCAAATTAATGTCATCTCGCGGGCCAGACAAAATAAATGGCGGGCCAAAATTGGCCTGCGGGCCACTATTTGCCGACCCCTGGAATACACTAACCTGGAATAGAAACTCCCTCCTTTTTATGTCAAAGTTTAACTACCTTTGTAAAAAACTTCCTCCTTTTTCGTTTTTTACGAAGGTAGTTAAACCTTAACATAAAAAGAAGAGAGTTCCTATTCCAGGTTATAGTATTCACTGCATAGACCTAGGACCCATGAGAAGTTACAATAAATATTTATTAGGATCATATCCTTCTCTCTAATTGATGGTCACAACTCGATAGCCAAGAGTCATTTGTGTAACATTGACAATTTGAAGGATATTTTATCCTTCCCAGTATATGATACAATCTAGCCGTATTGAGGCTAATAAATAAAATGAAATATGTTATTGATGGAGATTTATATATAGCCACTCCAAGTAAATCAAGTCTTTTTTTAATGACGTCCTTTGATAGTTTATCATCTGCGCTTGCTGAGGATAAGGTGGAGGCCATCTTCTGGGATGAAAACATATAGAACTCATCGGCTCTCTCCATGGCGTGATCTAACTCTTCACAGTTTCTTGCAACCATCATTTTAGACATGCCATCTTTATAGAATGTTGACCGAACAGCTACTGGCTGCCGCGACGGTTATTAGTATATCTATCTTGACCAGAAGGAAGAGCTATGGGTCAACCCTGTCTCATTCCATAGTAAACCCTTAGATACTTTTTCTTCTCACGGCTGACCTACCTGATTACCTGAGAGTAGCTGTCAATCCAGAAGCTCAGCTTGAGGTACTGCTATATGCCGACGATACTTCTATTGTCATCTCGGCTCCATCCTGGGAACAGGTCGACTTCGCTATGGGTTCGGCATCGAAGGCCTTGTAGGCGTACTCTAATATCAATGGACTCCACCTAAACGTTGGGAAAACCCAAACGTTACGTCTGGGTGCTCCAGACACTCCTTCGACCGCTACACTCGACCTTCTGGGGGTAACTGTTAGCAGGAACCTGACATTTCGACCCCACCACGAAAAAATTATTCAGAATGTCAGGAAACGAATCGGAGTCATCCGCCGGCTCTGCACTACGGTATCGCGAGGGCCACTCCTGACCGAGATAGCTAGAGCCATAGTTATCGGGAAACTTCAGACGTCTGCTTGGGTGACTAGAAGTGCAAACTTCTCGTCTGCTGCTGAACCCCCTCACACCCCTACAATGGCAAAGACTAGCTCAGATGCGCAACTTGCCATCAACGATCTCGCACGTACCTTGCTGGGAGTTCAAAGAGCAGATCGGTTGCGTGGGTTGACCTTCTCGACAGGTCAATCTTCCATCTGTAAATGAGATCTTAGTGAAGCAGGCTGCCATATCCGCTTGGAAGGCTATAAATGTGGACAGTTGTCCCTTGGAGAGGATTCTTGAGGGCTTTGATGAGCGCACCCGTAGTGCTACAATATGCCTCAAGAAACCCGTTTCTACCAACTGTGTCGCTGCTGTTAACCTTTCAAAGGCCCGGAGCTTGTCACAGCCATAAGATAGGCATGCACCTTATCAAGTGCCGTTGGTAGTAAAGACAATGGCAGAGTTGTCTAGATCCTTATAGCTCCTTAAGTTTAATAGATTTATGAAAATTAAAAAATATTTACTTTTATATATTTTTTTGTTATTTTTCTTTAATTAATATTTTATTATTATTATATTGTATAATTATTTGATTGTATATAAAGATACATGTTTTTATATTAGTAGCCATGAAGGCTAGGGCTATAGTAGCTCTGTAATAAATCATAACAACAACAACGTGTGGCATAAATGGTCCCTGAATGCAAAAGGTCAACTGTTTTCCATCATTATTCACGCTACTTTTATTTCCATCAATTTCACTTGATAAAAAAGTTCCAGAATGGTATCCTTATATAAATAAGAATATCATTATCAGGAAACGACCGGGTACCCGGCCCAGGTCCGGCTGTTTTTGAACGTCCCGGCCGGCCCAGTGTCTAAAAAACACGGGCGGACTTAAATATTTTGTTTGTTCGTCATTCTGAAAGTGACAACGTTTTTTTAGAAAATAATTTTGAAGTATTTGTAAAAAATATTTAAACATTATAATCTGAAAAACGTCATCACTTTTTAGAAATTATTTTTTAATTTAAAAAAAATTCAAAAAAAAACGTCATCACTTTCAGAATTACGAAGGAACGAATATATTAAAGAACCAGCCCGGTTTGGTCCCGGTCCCGCCCGGGTCCGGCGAAAAAAAGTGTCCCAGTCGTTTCCTGATTATTATAATGGTCATTTATTCATTTAACAACCGTCCCCTTGCAAAAAAAAAAAGTAATATTACTGCTTTAACCCTGTCTCTAAAAATAGAGGGAGATATATTATTATCAGTAAAAAGCTTTTTTTAAATATATAGTTAAAGTGCGTGTTAAACGTAGTCCCATAACACATAAGTCACTTCTGTTATTGAGAGAGAGTAAATCATAATTATCATTTATTTCAAGTTTTTTGAGGGGCTTTTTAAGAGTGAAGAATATGTTGAAGAGAAGATACTTTTTTTTGCATGCAGTAAAAATTGACCTTAATTAGAGTCTTCATGCGTGTGTATATATATGAGGAAAATGACGGCAGGAAAGGAATGTGCACTGCCGATTCTATGATTATAGGTATAGTCTTACATATGATTACGGACGCATCTATATATATATATATATATATATATATATATATATATATATATATATATAATATATATATAAGCGTTTTGAACTAAAAAGGCCTGCACAACTCAAATAAGAGGATCCCACATAAAATAAGGATGATACTATTTTTAAAAGCCCAGTTACATAAATTAAGTCACGCATTTCTTGCATTTGAGTATAATTGATTTTCTTTATTTCTCAGTAATGTATTCATGAGTTGATTTATAAGAGTTCTAGTAATATATAAACAATCATATCATGACACTTGAGTTCGGAGTTAGATTGTAAAAATAAAGCAATTTTAATAGGTATAAAATATGTATATGTATAATATGTGGAACCTAACTAACTTTATCGACTCCCTACTGCCTAATTATATACTAAATATAAATATATTTTTTTAAACAAGAGTGTTTTTATTGTAATTCTAGCAAACTCACCAAAAACCATGTTTCTTGAAAGGGATCGTAAATGACATGGATAATATAAGGCACATAAGGATGAATTATGAGTTGATATTAAAACCTCAACTGTCACGAATGAAAAATGGCAACTGCTTTTAAGCATTTGGTACTCCTTTTTACACAAATCACGTTAGAGAAACAAATGTCGTCAGTGCGTTTTTCTTACCTATATAAATATTAGTAGTGAATACGATTTGAGAAGCTAAATAGGCTGTTATTTACTGATCAATATTAAAATTTTGTGAGTTTTATTTTATCTTAAAAAGATTTCCATAGTAATATTATATTTTGTGTGAATAAAGTTGATTTAAAATGCGTAAATCAACATTATAGTTTGAAATCTGTCTTTTTTTAAAATATTACACTATTAAACGCAATACCATAAACTAGAGGCATATATACACTCAGAGAGTGCAAAACCTCCGCCGTCACGGGGTCCTTATGAGCCTTCCGAGGCGGATTTTTCACGAATGGGGCGGCGTAGAGGGACGGGGGAGGGTCCCCTTGACGGAAATTCCGAGAGGAAGACGCTCCCGGCACCCAATTTCACAGCACAGCGACATCTATTGGCAAAGTAGGCTAACTTGAAATATTTATTAGTATTTAGCTCGTTTTGCATCTTAATTCTGCACTCAGAGATGCCAAAATTTAATCACTTGTTTCTCTTGGCATTTTCAACACTACACAAAGTTTCATCCAAATCCGTTCCGTACTTTTTGAGTTATCCTGCTGACAAACAACCAACCAACCACAAACTAACAAACCAACGCCAGTGAAAATAATACCTCCTTCGGCGGAGGTAAAATATTTAAAACAAATACAAATCACACCATTTAATAAAATCCATGATATGAAAAGACTATCTACTTGAGGAAGATAAACTATCGATGCGGACAATGCAGGGTGTATCTCGGCGTTGGATTTTATTAGCAATCAAAGAGGTGACGAATATTTTTTTTATATGCAACAAATATCTTTATAAACTTAAAAATCGTTGCATCTCTTTATTTGAGATCGGGATTATTGTATAATATGATTCCCGCCAAAACGTTTTCTAATAGTATTAGGTCATAACTAGACGAAGAAGAATTCGGATCTTCAAAACCAAGACTGTATGAAGAATTATGGGTAGTATACATTTGGGTTTTGCAAGGGCACTAGTTCCTCAATCTTTTTCAATCAATCAACATGATTTATAATGAACTCACACTAATTTATAAACGAAACACATTTCTGAAAGGGAAACAAGATATTTTTTCATTTTGAATATTATAATATTGAAAATAATATCATCATTGCAATCAAGAGGAATGGAAAATTATGGATATAATATGACCGATATCACTAGCGTAATAATTGTTACATAGGTTGACTCTGTTCCAGTATCATTTTGCAACAACAATTAGACAATTTCTTGCCTTTTCCTATCCACACAGATACTGCATTGAGGTGATAGAGCGACTTCTCGCCGCTAGGTGTCACTACTATATATAAAAATCTTTGGATTTAACTCCTTTTTAAAGAAATATTTATAAGTTAACAAACATGAAACCAACCATTAATTCTTTTTCTTTAAATTAAAATACCATGGTGATGTGGTGTGTCTGGATGCTCCAATAAATGGGGATTTCATTTCCCGAAGGACAAAAGCCTTTGCTTGAAATGGTAAATTGTTGTAAAGATAATTGGTCATCATTTAAATCGTTAGAATAAGCTTTGTAATCCGTCATCGATAACTATAATATGGTACAAATAAGCAAAAATATAAAAATTCATGTACATTTGTTCTGCAGTAATTATAAGTTAACATTTTTTTAATATTACTAATGATAACACTTCAATTTAGGTTTATAACAATGATTACCATTAATATACAAAAAATAAATGGTCTTGTATTCCTTCATATATTACAGCTTTAGAAATAATATTTTTATTGACTCCTAAGAGGGATAATCAAAAAAAATATATATTATAACAGACTATTTGTAATGCATAATGTTATTTTTAAAAACACTGAATGCCACAACTGACATCGGTGGCAGCTAGAGTCTGAAATATTCCCCAGAACTGAGAAACTGCCAGAGTCTACGTGAAGCAAGAGAAATTGCTGGAATACTGGCCACAACAGCTCCAATTCTTGTTGGTGTTTGTTTTTAAATCACTTCAAGTATTTTATAATGTTTTGTCATTTGTATTTAAATATTTTAGACCAGTTAATACTTTCCTACCTGAACCGTTACATTTCGAATACTTTCAAATAAACTAGATTACACACTGAAATTTCATAGAAACCAAAACGACAAATAATATTAATACAAATGTCAAATACTAAATGGATTTCTTTATCTAATTACTTGACTT